>WBMY01010423.1:354848-390106 GCA_013397315.1 Donacobius atricapilla
GCAGGCTGCAGGGTCGGCTGGGTGTCAGCAGCCGTGGCTCCCCTTTCTCTGCGTCATCTGTCAGGCTCAGGGACCCAGCTCGGCTCAGCTCAGCTCCCACAAGGCCAGCCCCATCCCGGCTGCCCCATCTCAGCCCCGGTACGGCCGGCGGGGCCTGAGCCAGGCCCCGCTGCTTCCTCCCCCGACGTTACCTCATGGTGGCCGCAGCAAGAAAGAGGAGGAACGTTCCCAAGTTTCCTGTATTTAAGCCATGTGTTCCAGGGATGTACACCTATACCTGATTGGCCAACCTGGCTGTCAATTCCAAAGCAGATCACCAATTGGGTTTTTTACCATTCATGCCAAACCAATACGGGAGGGGGAAAGATATTCTGCTAACAACCCCTTCTTGTATTATCTCTGCCAGAATCAAAGGTCCAGGTATGGGAGCTGGCTGAGGTGCAACCAGAGAAGATCAGGAAAACACTCAGTTCATGCTAGGCTAAGTCTTGTCCCTGCCAGGCCAGCTTTTTAATCCTGCAAGCACCGAAAGCCATTTTGCTGCTATGTAGTCCAGAGTACAAGACAGTCCTAACAAACGGTAAATATATAATGGCTGGAACACTATAGACATCAAAAGAAACAAGATATAAAGTCCTCTCACTGTTATTCTTGTTCTATTTGTGTGAAAAACTGGAGTTAAAAAACATTTCCTGGGCAAAGCTGTAACTTTGAACAACAAGTGTAAAGGAAATTAATATTCTGGCTGCATAATTTGTTCGAAAAGTAGTAAATCAAGTTTTGAAATATTTGAGGTAAATGCATTATCTATATGTTGGAAGCATTATTAGTTCTCTAAACAGAGTAGGTGGCTGGGTGTGTAAATGAAAGCCCTAAGGGGAACAACCTGGCCAGCTTGGAACAGACCTGCACAAGCAACACATTTGCTCCCTCAGCATCTCTGCAATTCAATCTAATCACAGGAGTAGAAACACAGTTCCCTGAAAAGGTGTCAGGATGGAAGCCTGATGTCCAAGGAACAAGAAAGGCAAACGAAGACAGAGGCAGGCTACACAAGCTTTCTCGGTACTGTCTTGATGATATACGCTGATACTGATCTTCCGAGGCAAAGCAGAGAACACCTGATTGCCCCTGGTCATTCAGCTACTGCTCTCTCTGCCAAATCTGTCTACAATGTTGTTAAATGGGGCTATTTGCTTTGGTGGCCTCTATAAACTGGACTAGACTATCAATCTTTTCTTCCACGGGCCAGCAGAAAAGGCATGATAAATCTAGGCTGAATTTCAACAGGAGACACAGGACTGAGAGATGTGTATCTTTAAAGAGATAGCCACTTAAATCTGATATGTTTAGAAATTCTCCCTTACGTGAAATACTCCCTAATTTTCTGTTGATCCTTAACACCAATGGTCACAACACCTCATAAATAATGCTTTCAAGAAGATGATAGGTTAGTTCATTCCTTCAGAAGCTTTGTACTCCGGACTCATAGGCAGCAGGATGTTTTGCCTCTGTGTCTGACCTCCTCAGAGTCTCCAGAAAATTACCAACACACCTATAAAGCTGACTATAAATGCAGTCGTAATCTATTGTAAATTCAGACCTATACATTTGGTGCTGGAAGGGATTAAGCACCTGCTCTTCAGTGACAACTTCATAGGGCCCAGCTTCAACACAAATTTTACTCTGAAATAAGGTCCCAAGCCATTTCTTGGTCATGCATCCTAAAAGCAAAAATCAAACAGAATAACATTTTTATTTCAGTTGTTTCCTCTATTAATCAATAACATCAGTTATCAATGATAGCTCAGGCTGGCCCAAGCCGCAGTGTCGAAACTCCCAGTGAACATAAAACACAACACTTTTAGTGAAATTAAGGTATTGTTGGGGTTTTTCTCTAGCATCGCACAACACAATATGCAAGGGACAGCTAGTCTCCTACATCTCAGAAGCACAGCTTCAACAGCCTATGTTTTGCTACAGATATGTAAACAAACACAGACTTATACACACACACACATACACGCACGCACACACACATATATATATATAATATAGTAGGATGAGTAGGTGGTGCCAAAAAGGGAAACAAGGTGTTAATTTAACTTCTGTTTTTCCATCCTTTGAAAAAGAAAAAGTCTCAACTACATTCAGTCCATACTCCAAGACCCTGGAACTTGATGTCTTTGTCTGTTGGGGGAGGATGGAGTTTAAAGTCAGGGAAAGATTGTGTGAGAGTGTGATGAAGATGCTCTGTGTTCCTGCAACACATCCTACTCATCACTCACATTTCTTGGAGTTTATACCTACTCTAACTTTAGGGAACTTCCAACTCAAAACACAGGAATCTCACAGGTACACTTAAAAAAAAAAAAAATATCCCCACTAAGACTGCAACATTTCGGCTCTCTTTGAAGCAAGATTTAACATGACTGGAAGAACTGTACTGAAAAAAAAAAAAGAGTCTGTCACAGTCCAGTACCTCACAGGCTACTGCAACAAGTTTGACAGCAGCCTCTATAGAGTTGGCTTGCTTCTGGTTCACTGCACGTGAATACCACAGTCAATATCTGCTCACTCGACTAATACTGCTGACTACAGCACAAAGAACACAAGAATTTTGTCCAAGAAACCACAGGCTCAGAGCCTTTGAATGTGCACTATATTTAGAGCTTGCATTCTTTGCAGCTGATAACGGAATGAGATAATAGAAATTTCAAGCAGTAGAACTCCAGCACTGCAGCTATTCTATATATTTTTGTTTAAATGTTAAATTAAGGTAATGATCTACATGTTTTTAAAGGTTTTGCCATTGAGCACTTTTTTCTAAGCACTTTGTTAACATTCTTCCTCTAATTTTCCATCTTTCTCAGACTCTAAGTAGCTCCGTGCATTAGTTTTAACTGCAGAGATCTAAAATTACTCAGTCCATGACAAATGTAAGCACAGGTATTCACCCTATTATGTAAAGAGGATGCATGCACACACACACAAATTTGCATATTTGTATACACATCTGCACACAGCAAGCACCCAAACAGCTTGAAATCATGTCTAGTTATTCCTCAGTCTACAGAAAAATGTTACATAGAACAGTGACCTGAGGCATAACTTTGCTGGTCATTCTTTTTGCTTCCATCATCCCTTAATTCACACTAGTTTGAAAGCCCGCCTTAGGGAACCACTTCTCACTGGCAGCCAAGAATTCGTCTAAGGACTGTTAACTGCCCCGATGCAGTAAATCAGCTAAGTGGCAGTACTGACGAGTGCTGATAGGCACCTTACTGCTGATAAACCTTGGAACTGCTCCTCTGCAACAGCATAATCCATAAAAACCTCTTAAAAAATCCCTTTTGCTGGACTGGGCTCCACCAGACAAACCTGTACCTCTCTACGTCTCAGGTAGGGATGAGGCAACCAGTCCCCTTTAGACCATCAGAGGAGTGTGCTCGAGGGCTTTTCCCAATTTTTCCTCCCCCTATGACACACCGGGAGGATGCCCTGCATGTAGTTGCTACTCTGGAGTGCTGAAGAGAGGTGGTCAACCAGCTGCCAGCCACTGGAGGCATGTCTCTCATTCATTAGGGCTGGGGTCTTCTGCCACTCAAGTGCTTTTCTCAACATTAAAAAAAAAAAAAACCATGAACCAAAGATTTAAGGGAACTTTCTACCAAGGATTTACAACAAAACAAACCATTACATTTTACAAGCTTTTAATGGACACTAAAAAATCTCACTAAAATTTTTCTATAATTTCAATTGCTGCAACTTCCCCAGACAGCCTGAAATCAAGCTGGCTGCATGAAAAGAACAAAGAGCCTCTGTTAACGCAACATTTATCTGCTGCTATTGTTTTTCCTTTATAAATCTGTAGTTCCTTGGCATTACAATTAGCTACTCCAGAGAAAATGATTATGTCATGAAGTATTATCCACCACAGAAACAGATGAATGATGTGAACCAAAAGTAATCTGGTGCTTAGAGGCAATTCTGTTGACTTTCATGTAAATGTGCTGGCTTAAAACAGGGATGGATTTTAGCAGTGAATCCTTATTTGATCTAGAATTTATTTCTCAGCAGAAATTAAATAAGATAGCTTTTTCTAATTACTGATTTTTCCTAGAAGAGAGAGAGCAAATCACTGAAAAACACAGAAGAGTTGAACTGACAGTGCAGTAACTCCAGACTGCAGCTTACCTAAACAAATGAATGTAACTGAATTTATGTAAAACAGCTACATCAGAAATATTTAATTATTTTCATTAACATTTCAACCTTCATTTTTTCCTTTAAAATGTAGCTCAGGATCAAAAAGAAATACTTATCCTTTTTTTCTGCAATTCAATATATGCCATTACTAACTTGCCTTCCAAACTTTTCGCAGTTTCAGATGGTTTTTAAAAACAGTCTGTTTTTAAAGGTACTCTGCAAGCATTACAAAGTTTACAGAGAATTTATGATCTGCAAATCTTAAGGTAAATACCACTAAACAAGAATGAACAGCTGAACAAAACACTGATTCAGTATTTTAAAGGATGCAAAACTATACACTGAGTGATATATCACAGTTTCAGCCTAGACAGAAGCTTCCTATGCCCAAGCTTTGTAAAAGGTCCGGCAGTGAAGGAAAACTATCTGCTGACGTTATGTGTGGGCATTTGGCCCTGGTATTTTACACCCCTGAATACCACTAAGAGAAAAGAGGGATACACGCTGCTTGCAGAGCCTACAACACGCCTATCTGCGGTACATAACAAATTCTGAATAACCTTAATGGGTCACCATACCATGCTGATTCCTTCTCAGAGACTTGCTATAAAAATCTTCCAGGCTATTAGCAGCTGCTTATTCTTCATGCTGCGCTTCACTTCCAGGGACAGGTTTCTTGGGGTGTTTCCCATTTAATACAAGATTTATTCCTGTTTAAAGAAAATACTTTCAGGGATGATTTTGGAAAGCTGTAACTACAGTCATCTTTTCATGTCCCAAGAGCTTCCCAGTCTTTCTTCTTTGATGGCTCTTGGCTAAACACATTCCAAGTCTAGAAGTAATTAAAGCCAATTCAATGAGTGATATTTTTCATGCTGGGTGGGGCTCCCCTTCCCACCGTGAAAGGATCAATGAATGCTCTGACAAGCTGACAAACTCCTTGCCAAGTCTAGAGCTTAGAGGTACACTGAGGTAAAGCAGTGGGTAAAAGATTTAAGAGGTTTAAATACTCAGCTTTTAAAAAATGCGTTAGAGCTTAGAAATGAAAATGAAAAGAAAAATCATAATGTCAGTGAAAAGGTTGGGATAATGTAAACATCCTATCAAATGTGTGGCTAGCAGTTTTCTCTCATAATCGAGAATATGCTTTATTATTATCAACTTTGGGCATCCCCTTTTTTTGCATGGTCCAAAATCAGACGATGATGAAACCTAAGTGTCTAGGCCCAACTTTGCTTCTTTTTCCATCCTTGTGTAACTGATGTGTGCATAAACTAGGTATGAAATAACATATCCTAGAATCAGCCTCCCTTTTTATCAACTTGGAGCTGACTGCAAGCAAAACATATCTTTTGGTTTAGTACCAGATCATTCAGAAAGTTCAAGGTATCTGTTCAAGGCATTCATGTTAGGCACATGCATCGTTATCTGCATATGCATCATTTCAGGGCATAAGACTGCCAAACTTGTTAGTCTCAATCAGCAGTTAGGAATGAAAAAGGAGCTTGGAATATTGTTGATCCTAGGAAGTAAAATACACCAGCTGTACCTTGCAACTTCCTCCTGGTGAAGGCAGCCTCCCCCAGTTGTAAGCATATGGGTAGCATCAGTATAGCTTCCCTTAGATTTACCTGCTCACTCTTCCTTATGTGTAGTCCAGAGCTAAGGTAAAAGGGGATGGCAACAGAGACAGAGACTAAATGGATGAATGCATGATGCATCTTGTAATACATTCAGCCCTGAAATTGTAACTTTCCTCTTGCCTCCTGCAACACATGCATTTAAATACCACTCTGAGATGTACACAAGCCACCGCCCCAGAGCCATTCCTGATATTGCCACCTGACTGTTGTCTCCTGTCTCATCTCTGCAGGAGCGTATTCTCTCCACAGCCACAGTAACAGCACCTGAAAATATCAGGACAGGTCACCCTCAAAGGCTGTCCAACTCAACTTTGAAATGAAGCATTCTGGGTAAAACCTATTGATGCAACTTGCTTGAAGCATGGGAATGAATGAATGAATGAATGAATGAATAGCCAAGAACAATAGCTTTCTAAATCGCTAAGTTTAAATCTACCAGTAGAATTTTGCCTCTGCCTTAGGAGCTTTTTTTTTTTTAATTATTAACTAAAAACTCTCATCCTGGCTAAGACAGATTTTAAAAGTTGTGGGACTATAAAGTTATTTACGCTTGCACGGTCATAAAAAGAGACAAGACACCCTTCTTCTGTTCACTGCTAACAACTCTCATTCCAAACAAAGACATCAAGCGACTGTAAGAGTTAGCCAACAATAAATTTGTGATTTGGATCTTGAAGAAAAATAGCATGCTCATGGTATGAATTTCAAATAGATGCCCTTATAAGTGGCATGATTTTGAATCACTGCACACCAACCAGAGAAGGCATCACACCCGAATGGATGACCTAGCAGATGTCAAGGACCAAAACAGATAAGCTTCAGTTCCTCCTTTAATACCATACTTTAGAAATCAATTTTGGAAATTAGGAAAGAGCTGGACAAAAACAACAAAGAAGAACAAAGCAAGGAATGTGATTACTAGAGCCATGCTGCTTCTGGCTTGTTTGAATCATATGGTGTTTATTATGTAATTTAACCTCCTAGTTCAATGTAAAGCAGCAAAACAGAATTAAAGTTTACTGGATTTTTTTAAACTGAATTTGAGAGAACAACATAATAAAAGGAAAACACAAGCTCCAGCCTCAATTCTGCCATACATCCATTGCCACTGAAGAACAACTCAAGTTTCTCATCTTCCTGAAATATAAACCAAAGATGTACTGTAAAAGAGAACTACACAGTCCTAACAGGTTTTGGTAACACAAAGTGACACATTTGAGTACATATTCATAAGGGTTGGGGGTTATTATTTGGCTGTAATTGCAGTTGTTCTAACACCTAATAAGCCATGGTTGGAAAAACAAAGGCAGGTTAATTTGTGACTTCCTCTACTCATTCAGAGGCAAATTAAGTGTCAAACAGCTAATATAGAACATATTTCATTTTATGAGATTTTAATTTAATTCTGCACCATATTGTTGATGCCTTAATGTAGGGTGGTTTATCTAAGAGGAAGAGCAATTTATAAACCTCTTTCAATTGAAATCTTTAATGATAGGATACGATAGCATAATTACAGCAATGCCTTCTAGTCCTACTATACATAAGCATTTGTCAGGAATTCCATCATAAACATAGACCCTTAATTTAAGGGTTTATAATTCAAATTATAAAATTTGGCTCCAGGCTGAAATTTGGGATGCAACAGTTCTGACCATCAGCAATTAAATTATAAGAATCACACAAATAAATACATAGACCTTTTTAGAGCTGCAAGTATGTAAAAGCCGTGTAACATCTTTAAAATTCCTGCTTTCTTTTTCCTTTTTCACTTGGCCAGTGTTCAAAATTATGGGCAGACATTGTAGATTGCATGCAGACAAAGCCCTCCTCACATTTTTTCTGCACTCGTATTATACCTAAACTAATTCCACTAAGGCTTGACAGGTTCTGGATCATATTTCAAGGAGCTTGAATAACAAATATCATGCCTTTTTAAAATTTTTTAAAATTTATATTTCATACACACATTTGAGAGTACTACATAGCTGAGGAGAAATCTACTGATACAATGAAGTCGTTGTTAAAGCTGTAGATAACATACGTTTCCTGACTGATTTCTTGCCATTTTCTCTCAGAATTCTCAAATAACTTCTCAATTCAGTTCTTTCTTTTTTTTTTTTTTAATGGGTGCTACGACAGCAGTTCAAGTAATGGCTCCAAATGATCCCAGGTGATCCTAAGTGCTACTCACACCAGGCTGTGTAAAACTTGGAAGAAAACCACTGGGTTTCTAGCTCACATGTATGTACATTAATGTATTTTCCTGAAAACTGCAAAAGCATGACAAACCCCAACATCTACAAAGGTGGTGAAGTCCAAATGATTTTTTTAAAGTTGCTTAATTGCCTATTTATATCTAATTACACCAACCATAACAGCTCCAAGGGTCCACTACAGCTCATCATTCCAATGGTGACATAAACCAAATGAGCAAAAGAATCAACAGAAGTTAATGGGGAAAAAAAAAGGCCAATATCAAGGCAATTTTGAGTTTAAAGCTTGGGTTGATATCAAAGTATATTTCTAAAGCAGCTGCCAGCAATCATCACATCTGGCTAAGGCCTCCTTGCCTTTGCAGGGCCCAGCTGAATCACCACTTAATCTGGGAGCAAGGGTGCAAAGCACAGAGCAGGGCACCTTTCAGTAGAAAGAGCATGATTTTTGGGGTCAGAGGGGGCTACCCCTAGATGCCAAACAAGGTATGAAAGAGATATTTCCAACATCTTTTGGGGCTCTCACAGAAATCTTGGCATTGAGAGCAGCGTAAACTGCTAGTCCTGATTTCCCACTGTCACCCCAAAGCAGGTGACGGTCTACCCACCCAAAAGCCCTACTGTGGAGTGTTACGGGTTAAGACAGTTTGATTTTAGTTAAAGAGAAATACAGAATATTGCCCTGTCAGGACCTTGGAGTTGTTTTGGTAGGGACAGGTATCTATCAGAGTCTACTTTAGATATTGGCATATTGTTTGACCGCTGAGAAACGACTTTGTGAGTACACATAAAAAGCTGAGTTTGTCCCAGCCAGCCCTTTTCCTTCCGGTCAGGAAAACAGGTAACACCAGGCAGCAGCGGGCCCCGGGCCTGGCTCCACTGCCCTCTGGGTGGCCGGGGACAGGCCCGGTTGGGTCCCGGGAGCTGCTGCCAGCCCGGGAGCCCGGCCAGTGGACACCTTTCCCCCCCATCTGCTGTGGGGAAGAAAAAAAGAAGGCTGCAGCTTAACATCTAATGAACTTTTAAAGCCTAGCCCAAGCCGGCTGGGGCTAGGTGTCCCTGGGGGTCCCCAGGAGCAGCCCCAAGTATGGGTTTAGCCCACCCCATCAGACCTAGGGGTGGGCAGGAGGCATTGATAAGTATTTATAGTCTCTGACTGCCTGGCTGCTCTGAGCTCCAACCTTCGGCTCTGCCCCTGCAGCTCGGCCTTGAAAAACTGACATAGTGAGCCAGCCGCAGCCAGCTGAGTGAGAGACAGGACCTGGGCAAGATTTAACCCTTTTCTAGCAAGATGAAACTTTCGTAACTCCAACTTTTCCCTGAGAGAGAGGAAAGGACAGAATGATTTGAAACATAGAGCAACAGTATGATGCAAAGTCAGTGACAGAATTGATAAGATTACTGGAATAAGGAATTGAGGCAATGGACAACTTTAACTGGACTTCTCTGGATGTGAACCATGGACGGATGGACTGTTGGACACTGTTTGGGGAATGCTGGTTCTAGTCAAGGGTGGTGGACTGAATTGAGAATGTTGTAAGAATAAGTCCCTTGCTCCTGGGATAAAAGGAGGTCTCAGCTGTTTGAGACGCAGATTTAGCCCTTCGCTCCTAGGGTAAAAGGAGGTCTCTTGAAAGAGAGAAGATTTCAGAGTTAGAAGAAGAGAATTTGTGTTGTAAACTAGAAGAAGCATTCTTAAATGGTACCCCAAATATGCTGAGAGGTCCATGAGTAGCAAGGGGAAAGGCTGCTGATGGGTGGGATGGCACAATCTGCAAAATTCCGGGTGGTTGCAGATTTGTGAAATTGGGAGTCACCAGACTGTTTTTTTCTTGTGGCAAATGTCTCCATGGGACACTGCGGGGGACTCCTCTCCCAAAGTGATGAAAGATTGTGTTTGAATGGTGAGACTGACTGAGGATCGAGGCTTTGTCTCTCTGTGTTGGTTGTGAGACGGTAACACCTGTGGAAGGAAAGGTGTTGCCCTGATTTTTTCAGCCTTCTCTTCTGTTTCACAGTTTCATGTTTTGAGTTCTTTCTCATGTTCTGGTCTGTAAACACTGGCCAATGTCATTATAGTTTCAAGGAAAGTTTACATTCCTGTTCTTAGAGATATGGACAGCTGATGGACAGTTGTCTTGACCAATGGGATGGGGAGAGGTGTCAACCTTCTCCCCCAATCCCTGGCCTTTGTAGAAATACTATATAATGGAGTTAGACCTTTTCAAATCAATCAGGTTTTTAGTTCATGCCTTCTGATCAAAATGTGAGTGTTTGTGTGTGTGTGACGAACTGCGTCAGAAGGGAAGGGTTTTGAAGTTTCTTTTTTTTTTTCCTGTTTTCACTCCTTTAGTGTGTAAAAAATAAACTATATGTGTAACTTTTAAGTCGGTTGTACTTTTTATTTTCTCCTAGTCAAATCCCACAAAAGAGTGGAGAAAAGACTTGATGAACGTGAAGCCATTACACATGCCATGGACTGGGTTCATGGGACTGAGGCTCCAGGGAGAGCTCAGCTCAGCAAATGCAGTCAAGAAGGGTCCCATATGGCACAGTCTTCCAGAAGCCTCTTCCAAGCTGGTAGGCAGTACTCATCTCTTGGATGACGGTCCTCTGCTGATGCAGGTTAGAACTCCCTACCCCATCTGCCCAGTACAAAGGGAAAGGCAAATTCCCCACTAGCTTCAGAATGAGCAGGATCATCTCCCCCAGCTCCCAAAAACATCTATCCATGTAGAATATTAACTGCAGTACAAAATCTAGGATGACCCTGTAATGACTGTCTGAGCCTGCCACCTTCAGCTTACAACAGAATTTAGCAGCAAATTCAAGCATGTATTTGAGTGTACTTTATTATGTAGTAGATTGTGGCGTAAGTGGTGATGCATCTGAGGAACCCTGAGGAATAAATCACAAATTTCTGTGCTCGCTCTATAAATACCCACTTTTCCTCTAATGCCCAAAAAGACTGCAACACAGATTTATTACTTACCTCCAGGCAATTTTGCTCTGAAATTACAATTCAGTAATAGAAGACTGACCCAAAAAAACCTGTTAGTAAAATATTGTGTATGTACTTGGGCACGTAGTTAGGATTGTTAGTATCAATTAATTCTGCTCACAGAGGAGGACTTGTTTTAAAACAACTTCATTTTTCTGCATATATGTAATTACACAGCTGTAACTAATAGCCATAGAAAAGCAATCTGCCATCTAAACAACTAGCATTATTCTTCGAAGTATTACTTGTGCTTTTCCTCTTGTATTTTCTCAGTGTGAGAGGTGATTAGTAGGTATGATTGAATGTATACATCAAGCCTTTTAGTGAATTACCAAGCCCAGCTTTTCGGCTCCCTTTTAAATGGTATTTAGCAGTTTTCTGGACACATCTACTGGTTTATTCTGCAACACTGATACCCATCTCCCCATATGGAATAAGATAAAATTTATTTCTACAGGATTTTACAACTACCATCCTTTTCTAATACATGTTATCACTGGTATTCATTTCTTTTATCTTTGTGTAAACCATGTGCTCATCACATTTGCCATTTTGTTTGGGTGACATTCCCATCAATCAACTGATAGCCTATATGTGCACACAACAGGGACTAAGAAAATTTACCAAAAACTTTCATTATGCTTCATAGCAGTCGCTAGGGAAAAACCTCAACCTTTTGGTTGTTTTTTAAACAAACCTTTGGCATGAAAGTAAATTTTAGCTACGAAGAATACCAAGCTTAATACAGATTAAATACATGTTTATCTGTCTGTATTTAACAGGGCTCAGCACTTTTTAATTTAGCCTTTATATAATGACATAATACAGAATAAATGTCAGCAAAACACATAGGTAGCCTTTGCCAGCTACCTATTATAACAGGAATTCCTCAAGTACCAGCATAGGTTTTGCTTTATGAACAGATAACCTCAATGCTTTCCAAAAGTAAATCTCACACTCTGGCAAGACTGGAAAAGTGCTCCAGGTACATGGTTTTAAGCATTGCAAAGGTTCATGTATTTGTCCATTCTTTCAGGAAGCAAGGGGGTACACTGAATACTCACACATGCAGAGGAGGAATGGGGGATGGTTCATAATGGTAGCGTCCCTCATGATGTCTCGCATCAATTGGTACAGGAGGGTGGAATGCTGGAAAAAGGTGAGGAGGATCTGAAAAAACAAGCAAGGTTCCTAGATCTGAGTATCTCCAATGATTCTTTAAAAATAACATTCATTAAGACAGAACAGATACTGAAAAGCATGTGTTGAGAGTGCTGCAACTCAGGGGTCACAATCTCCTTCCCTGCTGCTGTCAGTCTGTCTGAGAGGAGAATTTGGCTCACAGTGTTTGCATGAATATGTATTTATTAATTTCAATATTCTCTTTTTATAGCTTAAATGGAAAGGGGCATTAAAAAAGTCGTTAATAAGTAATTATGTGCCCATATGTGAAGCATCAGATCAAAAGGACCATCATGGCTTTCATAAGCATTCCTGATTTATTTATTTTGTATTAAAACAAGGAAAAAAATATCAACCCAGGACGGAAAGCTTAAGCAGAGAATTCAATGCAATAAAAAAGTATATCCTCAGAGATGTATGCACAGCCCTACAACAGAGAGCCAAACTGAAGTGACATGCTGAGAAATATAGGTAAAACTGGAGTAAATCAGACCACAATGTTCGAAGGCAAATGCCACAGGGAAAAGACATATTGGGGATGTTTAAGTGCGCCACACCAATGGCTGAACCTGGAGGAATGTGTGTGAGGACAGAGGGACTCATTTCATACTCAGCTCTTAAAAAGAAAGAGTGCTTTCTTTGTCCCCATGACTGGAGACCCAGGGACTCATTGCTGCAGTAATCTTCCCTGCTCTATCTCCTCCATGGCTTTCACAGGATGGGGGATTTTGCAGCTGTCAGAACTCCTGTTTCCCGCTGTTTCCGGAGAGCCTCAGAGACAGGCTGACAAAAGGGGGAATGTGCCCCTGACACCTCCATGGGTTCTGCCCTGAGGAGTGAGGAACCTGCCTGGCCTCCCCACGGCTTCTGCAGCTGGATTGCCTCCCAGCTTCAAGAGGCACAGTTCACACAGACCTCAGCTCTCCTCATCAGCACACTGCTGTGATCTGTGTGCCTCAAAATGTTACACACTGCTCACCACTGCCTCCTAAACACTCGCAATTCCAACAAACCCCTCCAGCAGCATGAAACAAACTGATCCTGCACAATCCTTACCCAATTGCCACTTTGAGTGATGTCATGTGTTTATCTGTCACCAAAGGCTGAGAAGTACAGACATTAGGTCATGTCATGGGTTTACTAAAATGCTGCTAAAAAAAAGACTTCAACCGTGTACTGGCAGTAAAATTAATTCTGCTCCAGTTTTGCCCACCAACTCTTAAAGGCATCTTTTCTTTTGTATTTCCTGCCTTTCCTATTCAGCAAAATGCAAACCTCCTCTTAGATTATATTATTTGGGTAAACAGTTCCCTGGTCTCAGCTAGAGATGGTTAAAAAAATAAAAGGATTTTTCCTCATCATGTGTTAAAAAGTTGGGTTGGTTTACTATTGTATTTTGAAATAAGAGAAGAATGAGAGGAACAAACCTCATTGCCCTGAGGGAATACACACAAGGGATGAAGGGGAAATAATTTCTAAGGAAATATTCCCAGTATTTCAAGAAAGCCTGGAAACATCTGACACAGACTGTTCAGTTACATGGCTTGATTTTGTGAAAGGCATGTGATTAGCCACAGCACATTTCAGCCATTTACTGACTTAGGCACCATAAACAAAAAATAATTGTGGCTTATGAGCTAAGCTAGGAGCTCAAACTTGGTATTTTTAATTCTGGTTCTGCTGTACCAATTGGACCTTGGTATGCAATCTGTTATGAGGTTCACTCCCCATGCCAAGCACTCATGGTCTTCAGTGGAGGTAAAAAAATGGGTCACATATGATCAGGAACACACTGTCACTGTCTGAGTGGAGGATCCTTGCTGCCACCTCCTAAAACACATTCCCTGGCAGACACCAAGGCAAAGGGGAAAAGGGACATGGGAAGTGTGTTTTAGCACATCTCCCTGCCTGCCCTTTCCCTGCTAAACTGGTATTTGACCACAACAGCATAAGCCAAAGGGAGGAGGTTTCAAAGCAGATGTCTAGCATTTCACAACACAAAGTCTGCCATCATTTTTTCAGCAAAAAAGGAAGTCACTTATACCCTCAAAAATGCACAGGAAAATCCATCTCTGCCCTGTGCATCTCCTTCAAAGAATGAGTCTGGAGAGCACAGGTAAGACCACAGAGATTTTGCTACCCATATTCATGTCAGACAGTATGTAGTTCACCTGGCCAAAACATGAAATCCCACTCAGGATGCCAAGCCTCCTCACTGTCCCACCCTCACCCAGACAGAGTGCCTATCCATTAAATGCAATCCCAGTAATTATGTAGTGAAACACCATTTGACCCTCCTCAATGTCTAATTTACTTTCCAGTGAGAAATGGAAACCTAGTTTTAAACAACCCAAAACATGGTATTTTTCTCTGTCGGGCATATGCAGTGCAGATCATCAACTAGTTTTATTTATGCATGGGCTATATATCTCCAAGAACATCTTTTTAAGTCCTCTCACATTAAGCTCCTTTGTATATTTTGGTTGCATCTTGTTTGTAGTTTCCATCTGGGAAACAGTCGTACTCCATCATGGCACAGGGAGCCATCTCCATCAGCTCTGAGCCATCCAGAGCAGAGCTGCATATCAAACCCCAACATAATTATCCATCTCACAGTTTATTATTTACACATGAGCAGTACAGCTGGTGAACATCATAACTCAAGTGTATGTGTAATAAGTTACTAGACTGTAGCCATCTCTTGTTGCAACCCTTAAGAAAAACCACATGATGACTTTTCCAAAGTCAGACTGAAACTGCTGAAGCAGAATAAAGTGCCACTAAACCTGGCTACCTCCTATTTATCACACAATTTCCTGACTGATGGTTCCACAAACTAGCTGCTAAGTGCTGTGTACTCTACTGTCAGCAGACTAACATGCTACATGGGAGACAGGGAGAATAATGTACAGAACTATAGAACTGGTGGAGTCAATTTTACAGATGGAAATCAAATCCTGCCGTGTTGGGTCAGCCCTCAGCACAAAAGTAGCTGGTAAATTCTCTGTGCTTGGGGGCTCAAGATCACTCCACTTTGAAAAGCACTCTATATGGAAAGCCAGATCAGAGAGCTGCCTAAGCAACCATCATCCAGGGCTTCATTTGGCATTCACTTGAAATGGCATACAATATAATCAGTTGACGTGTGTTTATATGGAAATAGATAGTAAGAAGTTTACAAAGCAGTAACTGAGGCTGTAGCCGGGTTCCCATTGACTTTCCATATCCCACTCAGTAACTATATCATTAAAGGCACCATCAGAATATTAATGGTGCATTCTGCCACAATTATTAATACTGTAGGTAAGTAAAAAAGAGAGTGAAACTAGTCAGGCTAGAATTGAATCTGAACTTATCTGACTCACAGTTGTTTGTGTGAGATGCTTTACCTATCTAGAAAACCAAGGGGAAAACTCAGTGTCAAAGACAGGATAACTGCTCTGACTGTGTTTCCACTACTTCATTTAAACTGTGAGGAAAAAAACTCTTACCTTCAGCAAGGAGAAACTCCTCTCACCAGAACAAACTGACAAAATCTAACTTCCTATCCTGCTAAGTTACTTATTACCTTCTTAAAAATTCTGGTTAAGATGCAAACTTACACAGAGTATGCCGGGCAGTTTTCTTACAGACACCTAAATGCAGCTGTGAATTCCTGAGCCAATGACGTCCTTGCAGAGACTGATGTAAGTGTACAGTACATGGACAGATGCTGGCTGTGTATTTGCAGCCCTCAGCTTCAACTCAGTGGAAGTATCTGATTCTGTGCAGAAATTCCACTGTTTTCAAGAGCTTGTAAGGACATGCCAAAGCAATGGAAATATATTCGAAGACATTGCTCACACATTGCTGAGTTTGGTAGCTGTTGCTGCCTTCTGAATTCTCTGCTGCCTACTACTGTAAGCTTCTTTCAGATGCTCTCCTATGTCCTGCACAGCTAGCTTTTAAGGGATCTTCTTTTAGAGGTCTCCTTAAAACAAAGTGGGAGACACAACTGCCTGTAATGCTGCAAACTCATCAAATTTATCACTGTGAGATCTTCTGGAAAAGATGCCAATTTATGCTGACTTTCTGTTGCGTAAAACCTGCCTTCATATTTCTCCTTTAAGAATTATTCTTAGCTTCCTAAAGAAGTGAATAGTATCATCTCTCTCCAATTACAATCATTCCCATACAGGAAAAAAGGAAGAGACTTACTCTTGTCCTCTGAAAGTCGACAACCTAAGTCTCAGCTGCAGCATCAAGAGAAAGAAACTGGGAGAAAGGACAGGTATGTATGATCCTTGATGCTGAACAGCAAACCTGAATTGAAGTCTGATGAGATGCAATTCACAGCAAGACTTGTTGGAAAGGGGAATGATGCCAGCTGGCTCAAAGGTGCTGTGCAACACCCTGAGACGACAAAAGGGTTAGGCAGCTACTAAGCTTGCTGAAGTTCATGATAACTTTCCTGCACACTCTGTAGTCTCTCCAATAAACCTCACCTAGGGAATCACTACATTTGGAAAGGTCAGCTGTGATGGTGATACTAGTAAAACACTCTGTCCTCATCTAGCTGACTTGCTCAAGCACCTTGTGATTCCTGCCAAACGCTTGAGGGAGATGGCAGCTGAAATGATAGGTTGCATTTCTCAGCACATCAAGAAAACATCTGCTACTATAGAAGATGCCTGCACTGCCTTGAACTCACCCAGAGTGGCCCCAATGTCTGCACCTCTGTCACAAGGTTAGGGCCAAGAAAACAGAGGTCCCAAGCCCAACACAGGAAGCCCTCATTATGCTTAAGCACATTTGTCCTCAGGATAATCAACTCACCAAATTACATGTCAGAGCCGAGCCAGGTGCAAACTTCTCTCAGATACAACCTCACCTGAGGTGAAATCTTCCTGATTAAATCCATTACAGTCTTGATGCTGAATGACAGTACCAAGCTTTCACACCAGATGTAACAGATACAGTATGATGCAAAATATAGCCTCCCTGTTAATGTCTTTTCTTCTTTCTCTTATGCAGAACAGTTTTGAAGAGTTTGCCAGCAAATTTCTACACTTCTTTTGGTTCACAACCTGATCACCAGATGAAAATTTTCTAATATTCAGCTTTGCAGAGTCCCTAAGGGTACCACTGTTTCTTCACGTACATTCGCTTCAACTGATCTGAACTTAACGGTATTGCCAGGTTTTATGACAAGAATTCGATTCTTGGTTGCCAAGCAAAGATCTTATTTTGGATTTCTGTTTAGTTACAGCTTGCATTAGGGCTCAATACGGGCACATGTTGTCTCTGAGGGTTTTTTTAGTTTTCTTTCAATAAGGGGTGATTTATGGATTCTACGTCTGCTTATATGGAGACTTTAATCAGGAAGAAAATATGACTGAGCCACAGCTACACGTGAATACATGCACTTAACTCTGTGCACTTTGAAGAGTTTCCCTATGGTGACTGGGGCTGCTGCTTCAAGCGTGGCTGGTTGCCATCTGAAACACTGCTTGTTTGCAGGCTGATCCGCTGATGAACTACAGACAGTTATCTCAGGATGCTTTTCTGTGTCTCTGTGTGCGTATGCACACGCACACTTCCAATGTGGGAACAGTCGCATTGACATGGATGCAGCTAATTCAGCATCTGACTTCACAGAGAAGGGGATTCTAAACAGGAAAAAGGAAAGCCATGGCAAAGCTGGAAAAAAAGTCAAGTAAGTGTATAAAGCCAAGAAACATACAGAAGGAAATTGAGGAAAAAGTACTTTTAAGGGGCAAGTCCTTTCCATTCCAGTAGCACTAAATGTTAATTGTGGTAACATACAGTAGATGTAACACATTCAGATAGACAGTTTTCCATTGGCTCACTTCCCTTCCATGTGTCTGTGTGTATTAATGATGATCAAATTTCCCCTTTCTACCCTCTGCTGGTGCTCAAAGAGCCTATGCACTGATCTTAAAACTAAACCACAGGAGTTCCAGGCCAAGCCTCACAAACCAGAGCAGAGCTCTAGCTCTTGTTATGGCTGAAAAATAATTTCTATCTTTGCAAAAGCAAAGCTCAAGGCTTTGGAGCATCTTAGATTCCTGTCATCCATTTTAATACTTTGAGTTTGTAAATCTGAACACCTTGTGGGAACATGTTTTATTGTTAGCAGTTCTGCAACAACTGTTATGCCAAACACTTGAGGGAGGAGCAGTTATTGTTGTGCTGGAATAAAAGTTGCTGGAACTGGTTTCATCAGTTGGCACTGAGAGGTGTTTTAATATGCCAGATTTGCTGCAGGTATTGGCTAAATAACTGCTGGATTGATTTCAGTGGGAACACTTTATTATTCTCTCCAGTCAATGCAACTCTGCTGTCTAAGGAGCAGGACTGCCTTCTGGAATACTAACTAAACTTTCTCAAGTCCATTCAACAGACTCCAGTGCTCACTGCCATTTGTCCATCTGGAAATAAAGGAAAAAAAAAAAAAGTAGTAAGAAACAATTCCCAGGGTAATAAATATATTGCATGTACAAAACACCTTGAACAGAAAAGCCTCCAATTCTTTCAGAACATAATTGATGATTCATCACAGCCCAGTGATTTACAAATGACTGTTTCCATTGGGATGGACAAACTGGTAAGTGAAAAAAAAACTTGAGCTGCCCTGATCAAGCACGCATGAACTTGCCCGGTGAATGGGGTGGGAAAAGCAGTGCTGCCCCACAACCCTCTTGGGACAGACTTTTTAGAGGAGGAAAGCCATGTCACCCCATCAGCCCAGTCTGCCCGAGAACAAACAGCAGATGGGTGGAAATGCATCAGGAATATCCTGCCTTCCACCCAGGGAACACTAGCTGCTTCATCCTATAAGTAATCTTGAAAACCTTGCATGAAGAAGAGCACAACTGCATATACCCAGCACCTGCACATTCGCCCATGGTCTCAGGATAAGAGGATGACGAGCCTCACCATCCCATTACTTAGAGGTATAACTGTTTCATCTAACACAGCTGGTTCTCGGTACAGCGCAGCTCATCTTTTTCATAACCTCTGGATCACATGCAGAATTTCTTTAAAAACTTATTAATGTGGTTTCTGCAGGAAAATGACAGATTGCCCGCTACCAGGAAGCTGACAAAAGAGATCCCTCCCTCTTCTACCTCCAAAGGATGCGCAGTAGTAAAATAATTCAGCTTCTGCTTTGCAACACAGTTGCCATCCTGCTGTTCCTGCCCCTAACTTCTCCTGCCACCATGTGTCAGTGCAGCCTTCACCACTTCAAAATCCATCCCTAAAAATTATGAAAACCAAAGTGAGCAACCATATTTAACTCTCAAGGATCAGACAAGTGGTTTTAACCAGCTGCTCTGGAATGCTTCCCATGCATTATTACACATGTATGAAGGATCACATCCTCAGCATATCCTCCTCTGCAAGCAGTGAGCAACTAGATCCATAACTACAATATATACAAAAATCATTTGTACCTATCTATCTGTTCAAATCCATTTCTGTAGCACATTGCAAATTTCAGTGGTTGAAGGTGAGCTATCAAGTGGAAACTCAGGAAATTAAAAGGTTACAAACAAAACCTGATCCACACTGGTGAGAACTAAAGAAGAAATCTCACACCAAGGCTTTCAACTCCAAAGAACTTCTAAGCAGAAGTTTAATGTGGACTTCCTGAACAGTAAGAAGGAGGTGCTGCCAGAGATCAGCTTGGTTATTCCCTAAGGCTCAACACAGCTCAAAGAATGCATCTGAATGTCCTGATATCAGCTGGACACATTAACTTAGCAATGAAATATATCTGTAAGATGCAAAGGTGAATGTGGCTAAGGAAAGGCAACAGAAATCTAGAAAGTGGCTGAGGGGGGACTAGAAATACCCATGTATTGCTGCTGATTTGTTGTGGGAACAAATGAAGACAAGTTAGGTAATTCAACAAGCTTTGGTGACATTCTTAGAAGTTTGTAAGCAGCAGTGAGTCAGTCTGCAAACATTATTTGTTTATATGATGGTTTGGAGACTCGTGCGCTCTTCTGTGTAGCAGAATCATGTTTAAAAGGCCAAACCTCAAACATTTGGGTATCAGTATAGCACAGGGAAAATCACTGTAGCTAAACACATTTTCAGCAGCTGAAGGTCTGGACCACAGTGTGAAAGACCTGGAAACAGGTTATACTTAGCAGCTTTGATGAGCATTTTATGGCATGATAGGAATTAGAGAGGAAAATGTATAATTAAAACAATTACATCTGTTTTTATATATTAAAACTCAGATTCTATGGGATGCACAATCAGAAGAACACTGAGAGATTTCTTTTCCCTGCTGTTCGACCCGATTTTTTAAAATTTCACCCAAATATTCATCATTATTTAGCTTCTCTCAGGATCATCCTTAGCAATTGCTCTCCTTCTGAGGTGTTTACAGCTTCAAGGTCTTGCAGATGAGCAGATAGTTATTACATGTTTTGTCAGGCTACCTGATAACATACATTTATTGCAACCTTTAATCTCTCCATCCATAATCTAAATTAATCACAGTTACTCCTTTCTGCTTTCTGTGTGTCTTCCAGCTTGGGTTGTTATCCCTGCAGTCTTGGGCATCAGGTTTTCGTGTAGGCTGACACTGTTTAGGAGGAGGAAGCCTTAGAAATTTATAATAGGAACATCCTATTTCTGAAAATTTACCTTTCCAGCAGGGATATGTATTTATTACACATAGTCTCAAAAATCATTATCTTTCATTTTTCCATTATGAGCCAGTGTCTCATTCATTATGTGGCAGCGACCTTACCTACCATTTCTAGGGGACTGCTGGTGAAACAGGCACTGTTCAAGTGAAATAAAGTCAACGTAAACCAACTCTTGGTTATTACTTCTTGACATTTCTAAATACTTGACTTAAAGCTGTTTTCTTCCTCCATGTTCTCTCACCCTCTCTCAACCTCTCAGAGAGTTCTTCCTCTGTATTTCATTTTTATGTTACTTTTTGTTTCAGATCATTACTGAAGACGGAAAGCACAGTGAGTTCTCTTAATTTACCCTATTGACATTTATTCAAAGTTCTCACTCAGCCTATTTTTGAGATGTCATACTGCTGATATGCCAATCAATCTTAGTTACTTTTACAAGCCAAAATTTGAGGAAAATGTTTTTAACAAAAAGGGCTATAGTTAAATTATGTCATTTCCCTGGGCCTCAGCCTGGTCACTGTTAACAGGAAGATACCCTTTCTGAGACACTCTAAACCTCTTCAGTGAAAAGTCCTAATAAAGAGCTAAAATGACAGTATTTTATTAACTCCCCATTATTTCTTCTAAAAATAGTGGCTCAATTGCCTGAAACTGCTTGTTCTTCTACTAATCTCTCTTGGCTTTTGTTAATGATCTTTTATTAAGTTCATTTTTCTTTACAGACAACTTCTCTGTTTCCCACTACCCAAACACAGGATGACAGTATCAGCTTTAGATATAACTACATGGTTTTTTTTATTTTTAGAACTTTTGTTGGGATTCAGGATTCCCCAATTCCTCTTCCTCATCAAAGGGCATTCTCTCTATGGGAAAGCATGGAAGTTCCTCATAAAGTCTTATCTACACTTTCATCTTCTCTCTTGTTCTCTGCAGATGTAGTGTCAGGATCTGACATACACTTCTCTTGCTTTGGCAACTAAGTGCTGCTTACCTGAAGTGGCCATCCCTTTACATCAACCACTTAAAGGTGGCACTGCTGCTGAAAAACAGGAAGAAGGGCACATATGTCTGAGCACACTTATTTAAAAGCACAAATCAAAAATGGACAACCTCAGCTTAACTAATACTTGTGGTTCTTCTGCCCCATGAGGACAGCCCCAAGTCAGTAGTGTGTGTCCACGTTAGAGGTGCAGAGCAGGAGCACACAGCTGCAGAGGGCACCTGGCTGCAGAACCAGCTGCATCATCTCCTAAGGTCTTCTGCCTGCACTGTGTCCTACTGACACCAGCATCATGGCCAGGACTCGTGTGTAGTTCCAGCTTCACCAGTGAGGAAAAACACTCCCGCTAATGAGAGAAAATCAAAAAATGGAAGAACAGAGACCTGAACGGGCAGAAGCATAAAAATGCAGTAGTGGGCAAAGCAGCCAATGGCATTAGCAAAGATTTTTCTGCACATCAACAACACAAAAGCAAAGTCTTTAGGGCAGTTTCTATCTTTACATCACCCATCTACAGTGCCTACTGCAACAGGGTCCCAGCCTCTGACTGAGCTTTCTGGCACTACCATAGATGAGTATAACAGTATAGCTTTCTCCAGCTTCCAGTCTAGGCAAACCAGGAAAAAAGTTACACAATCTGCCTGTACACAGGCACAATCTTCAGCTTGGTAACTGAGGGGCAAGACAGGAGAAAACGTAGAATTAGGTGGAACACAAACCCACAAATATGAGACAAGAGGGAAAGAACTGTTCTTCTGCCCATCTAAACAGGTAAGGGGGCACTAAAGGGGAGTCTGCTTTTCATTCCTCTCTACATCCTAGAGGAGAAGCCAGGGGTGCTACAAGGAGAAAAAAGGAGCCAGAAGAGAGGAAAGATGGCCAAATGAAGACAAGGCACATCATTCCCTGCCACACAGCCAAGTGGCACAGGAGGCTATGGACACAGGAGGTTTGAATGGGCTCAAGAGGAAAGTCACAGAAAAAAAGTGTAGTAAAAATCTGAAAGTGCTGAAACCATAGGACCAAGGAATTCCTCAACTGAAAATTCTGTGACACTGACAAAAGAGAAAAAGGAGAGGAGAGTCACCTGTGAAGTTCTGACATTAAATCCCATGGCACCTGCTTTTGGTCATTGTTTGGAAAGGATAAGGGACATGCCAATACAGTCCCTCATTCTCTGTGCACTCCTGCCAAGTTCCCCAAGGCAAACCCCTTTCTCTGACACTCAGCCAGCACATCCCCAAGGGCAGCACTGCAGGATTTCAGCTCTGTGATATAATCATGAAGACAGCCCCAGCCTGTAAAAGCCCATCTTTCAGCTGTATGTTTGCATGTTACACTGCATAAAAGAGGTGGAATTAAAAGTTAATTAAGATGTCCATCTCCTGTCCACTGAGACACAATCCTCTCTTCCACATTACTGTGTGGATTTCAGATGCTATCAAGCTATAAGAAAACAGGGGACTTAATTTACACTTCAGCAGAAGAAGGGAAGACAAGTTTTCTTCAGTCCCACCCTCTGGCAATTTTGGACCTTTTCCAATGCATTAAGCATCAGTTTCCCGCCAGTGAAGTGTTTGATGCTCTACTAAATGCAATGGCAGTGAGAGAGGTATAGTAACCCTCCATATGGAAAAGCCATTTGACACAAAGGTCAAAAGTTTAAATGTTCATGACAGAGACCACAGCAGTCCTTTTCTGGTCAATAACATCAAAGGATTTGCCAGCTCTTAATGCTGCTATTGTTGCTTGTTTGGATCCTATTGAAATTCCAGCATATTTATTGCGCTCCGGGAGCGTAAGGACTTTTTGTTTGTTTTAATCTCTATGCTGAACCCAAGGAGTCTGAAGTGTTGTGACTCCCCTTGCTCTGAAGTAGAATGAACAGAGAAACAATGCCAGAGGATGTGGCATTGTAGTCCCAACCAACTTGGTGCTTTCTTCCCCGTCAAAAAAT
The DNA here is from genome assembly GCA_013397315.1 of Donacobius atricapilla. Lineage (NCBI taxonomy): Eukaryota > Metazoa > Chordata > Aves > Passeriformes > Mimidae > Donacobius > Donacobius atricapilla. The sequence continues at coordinate 378,726 of WBMY01010423.1, forward strand.
ATAAATGATGGATGGAAACATATGGTCTCTATTGGACAGGGCTGGAAATCTCTGCTCCTCAAGTCCCCGCATGCTCGGTTTTAATTGTTCTGTGCTATGACAGGGGGTGAAAAGCACTCCCCACCATCAAGGTCTGTTTTGCCAGTCATTGTTAAGAAACGTTGCACTGCAGCTGACTAATGCTCCCATTAGGCACAACTGTGGCAGAGCCAGGAGCAGCAGTGAGGTTCTCCGAAATGAACTGAAATGCCTTAACCACAGAGAGTTTCACTTCACCCAGCCCTCCTTTGATCTCTGAACTTCTGCTTGCGGTTAGGAAGAAACTTACTACCAGAGCTCTACCAGAGCATGTTCCAGGCATTGTATTGCCATGAATACCTCATGCCTTGCCGGGAGCAGGATCTGAGTTCATTTGTTCCTACCTTCCTCGGATTCCTGTTCCCCTCTCCACAATAAAGATTAGCAGTTTAAGTTATGTTGCTGACCTCTATCTGGCTAGGCAGAAACAGATGTCTGTGCACTCGGGCATGATCTTATTTCAAAGTGGGGACTCTGGGTTACTAATGACGTTATAAAGGCAATAGCATATGTTGGCTCTCAAGAGTCCATTGTCTAATTGGGATGGTTTTAATCAAATATGAATGTACCCAAGTTTTCTCAGATAATGAATAAATCCCCTTTTAAATAACAACAGCAAATTTGAAATCTCCATCGAGGCAGCATCCTGAGGAATGCCTACATGAGCAGCAGTCATCACTGAAGGCCTGTAAGAGGCTGCAGCAACATCTGCTGCAGGCCAGTTCATTGTTTAAACAGTTCCTAACTGCCCTTCCCAGAGGTAAGCTGCAGCCAAATTGTTTTCCTTCATTTCACAAACCAGATATGTACGGCTTATGTGAACAGCCCTAAAGTTTACTTTAGTCTCTGTGTAAATACCTTCAACCACATATTTCAAACAAACAGTTCACTTCATCAGAAAGGCAAACAGCGAAGCTGCAGAATACGAGCACTTGAGGAGAACCACACCAGGCAGAGAAATCCTCTGCCCCTGTGTAAACACCGCCTGCTCTGCAGCTCCGGCCAGCATCCTGCCTGCAATGCCACTTCAAAAGCCTTTTCACAAATACTTCACATGACTGTTTTCAAGTTAATGATAACCCAAAGAGATTATCTGCAGGGCTGAGAGCCCTGATGACTATCACTACCACTGCACAGGCAGAGAAAGAAAAGCCAAAACACTTGCTGCCAGCCCGGAGTGAGATATGAAACTATAATAAACTTGGTGGCAAACCAGTAACATCAGCTTAACCTGTTAAACTGGAAAAGCAGTGCTGCTTTGGTAGCCTGCTTTGGTGTTATTTGGCTACAAAAAGGGCAGCAACTTTTACGCCTAGCAATGAAAATGTTAATGCACCTCCAGTTTTTTAACTGAGTTGTTAAACTGGTAAACATCAGAGTACAAAACATCAGCTGTACAAAAGAGTGAGAAAGCTGCATAGTCAACAAATCACCAGATAAAGCACTAAGCTAATTCCTTCTAGACAAAATACACATGGCAATTCAAATGCCTCAGGAACACACAAAGTACTCTTATATGCCAGAAACAAGTACAGAAGGTGAAGGGAGAAAAAAGACATCTGGACACAGAAAGGAGAGGCAATGGAAGGCGGCCAGTGCTAGGAGGCTCCTCTCCCCAACCCTCCCCTTCTCACACCATGTGATTCCTGGGGATGCTCATTGCTGAGCTGGGAATGCACCTTCAAGAGAGATACACAGCTTAGAACTGCTTTATGTCAGGTGAAGAATTTTAATCAAAATACTGTCATTTGCACATTTGAGGGGAAGCACAGAAGGCAGCTTGTTACAAGTTAAGGGCACTTTCACCGTGTTCATCACTACTGTCATCACCAGAGTGAACATAGTAAGCAACAGGGATGGTATCTCTGCATCAGTCGTAAAGCACAGACCCTCAATAGGCCCAGAGCTTCCACATAACCTGCAAAAATGAATTATCAACTATCCATATGCTCTTAAATCAATTCTCTGGAAAAAAAAAAAAACCCCAACCAAAAAAACCCCAAAACAACAACCCACAAAAATCTAAATATCCTTCAGAAAGTTTGTAAACAGGGACACACTGCACCTGGCTATACAGTGAAGGCTCACAAGCTGTGGAAGTGCTGAAGTTATTCCGACTATCATATAAAGAGGAGAGGAATAGATAATATTTTTATTAGGGGGAATCAAGTCTTATCAAATATGGACATGAAGGTTAGAACACCTCAGCAGCTGTAACTTCAACCCTGCAGTGATGGAAAACATAATTTTCAATTATTTCCATTCTCAGGGTAAAATTAAGTCCCACTAAGTCAGAACTGTTTTATCATTAATTTCAACAGAGTCAGCATCGCCAGCTCTTGTGATTGTATTGTAGATCTTATTTTTCTTTTCAGTGTTAATTTTTTTTTTTAAGCTCCAGTATTTTCAGTCATTTCAGTGAGTAAGAATTTCAGCTTTCATTCCAGGGAAAAAACCCCAAAAATCAACCAAAAACCCCACATATGTTTCCAGCTGTTATGGTTGCAGAGAAAAGCTGGAAAATGAGAAACCCTCAGATTTCATAGCATGTGAGCAAGTAAGAAACCCACACATGAATAGGTATGTAGGTACAGACAGGATCTTGCACTTGGTATGTAAGTGTTTTGCGTGATCACATATACAAAGTTATTATTTTGAACACCTAAATACTAGGTGATGGCAGGACAGCACATCTGTGTTACAAATTGTATCTGTTGGCATTAAAATCTGTGCATTTTAACAGTGATCATCTTTAAAGTTTTTTGCAGAGATTTTGGTCCATACCAGAATTGCTCTTCATTTTTCAATGATTTTTTTATTTGATTAAGTAGATGCTTCCTGTACACAGAGTAATTTTTGTCCCATCTGTTAAGAGTTGAGATTTCTTCTAAATTCTCCTTATATACCCAGATTATAGTCTTAAAAGATTGCTCACTAAAAAACATGAGGTAGAAAGATCCTTTCTGAGAATTTTAATGGAAAGGCTGAATTTTAGTTTAAAGTGGAAATAAAACTAAGTTTCAGCATGAACTAGAGAAAATTACAGTCATAGCCAGCTCTTTTAGGGGCTACAATAACACAAGCAATATATTTCCTATTATTATTACAACAGATAGCACAAGCTGACCCAGTGCAACTAACATATGTTCTAAACCAGTTCTTGGAGAGCTGATAATACTAACCTTTAGGCGCCAGGAGTTGGGAATTTCCCAGCGTACCAAGCTGCTTGACTTACTGACACTAAAAATAGGACTCCAAACCCTGCTGCTCTTGTGGTTTATGTACAGTATTATTTTCTTCAAGCAACTCTGATCCATTCAGATGGGTGAAAGAAAAATAAAAATCCATTTCTTTCAAGATGTTTATGGCCTGAGGCTTTTCTAATACAAAAAGGGGAGAAACAATTTATTTTTATTATGCCATTTCCCCATCTTCAACTTAAACCAGACCACTTCTGCAGTTTTTTTACAACATTCCAGCGTGTCCTCTGTTGCAGTTTTTTGTTCCCTACCATATTCAGCTACTAGCTGAAAAAAGTTATCCCTACCCAAACAACACATGGTTTTGTGGGGCTGGTGGTTCAAGGTGCCAGAGTTAATCTATCTCATGCACCAGCCAACAAACCACAGCTTTCGTTCCAAACCCATTAAACTCTCTTGCCACAAATGTCCAACCTGCATGGAAGAGTCAGCTCGGAGAAAAGGAAATCACACATCCTCTGACACGCAAACACAGAGAAGAATCCGAGAAACACAGGAAAAGTATTATCCCATCTTTCTCAAGAGGCATCATTTCTGCTCCTCTGTTTACTTGAGCAGTCTGCAATTAGTTCCATCTCTTCTACCCATACTGCAGCAATAAAAACCTAAAATGAGCTAAAGAGAACAACTCATGTAGGCATCTTATGAATGCAGTTTTAGGAGTGAAATACATAACATGTATTCAATGAAGAAATCCAGGTCTCTATTTTAGCTCCATGAGATATCACTATGGCTTGTCTTTTCCAAGTGTTTAACTTGGGGTGACATTTCTTTGCAAAAAATGACCTCTCACTTGATGCCCAAGCCCAGGGTCATCCTTGAGAGACTCTCAATCACACTTGAGTTCAGCAGCCTTCTTGATAGAGGAATGTGAACAAGTCAGATCAACAATAGCCTGTGCTCCTAGATTCCTCTTGATGACATACTCTCATTAGTCAAAATGAGATGGCAACCCTTCACTGATGTTTACAATAATGGTGGCACAAGCTGCCTTTCAGTGCAGATGAAGAGCACGTAAGTGGGGCTTGTCCCTTTCTCATGCACGAACACTATCAGGGCTATAAATCAGCAACAAGTACACTTGGCATTTTCTTCAGTTTACCAAAATGGATCTCCAGAACTTGCGGAACACTCCCAAACAGTTACAACAGGTAGCAGGTTAGTAGGTGGAAAGCTATTTTTCATAGGACTCATAGTACATCATGGGTAGAACCTGGGGAAAACCAACAACAGAGACAATCACCACCACCAAACTTTTACTGGGATGTAACTTTTACTGTGAATGACCCTATGATGAGGTATGGCAGAAGCTGGAACTAACAAAAGCTACTTCAAAAGGGCTAGTATCTACCATCTTTTCCTTCACAGAAAAGGCTGGCCTCTGACCTATTCTGGCAGAAATCTAAGGAGCTACTTCCTAAAGCACCCAGGCTGTTAGTTCTATTGCAGGCAGCATGTAAATCCTCAGGACAAGAGGTACATGCCTTTCCTCCCCTCTCACCTGAAAGATTTTGGGATGGTCAAAGTGAGGTAACAACAACCATGATTAAATGGAGAAGATAATCAACATTTGAGCACCAAGCAGGCCCTCATGGGCAAACTCAGGAAGGGCTGCCCCATTGTGCCTGGCACATGCAGGGAGTTCTTGGCCAGGTGGGAAAGCTGTTTTCAAGACGAAGTGCTCCCTTTGGCTGCTTTTGCTTCTGGCATTCATTCCTATTTGTATCTGATTACAGGTTTGGCACAGAATTTGCCTTTTGAAAAAAAAAAAATCAGGGAAGAGTTTTCTTTTCAGACGCAGGCTTAGAGAGAAAACATGAGGCTCACATTCCCTCCTCTCCCAAGCTGCACATAACGGGGTAGAGGTCAGGGGGTGCAGCAAACTCTCTGTAAGTAATCCCCAATTAAGTTCATTCTTAACCGAAGCACTTGGCTCACAGGCAGATGGCATTTCTCCTGTGCACGTGAGCTCAGCAGACAGAAATCTCCAGCTCGAAGCTGTGTGCCTTGAACAGAGGGAAACTCCTCTGGCACTGAGCTGGTGCTCAGAATGGACTGTGAAAACCTTGCTGAAACGAGAGCCAAGTTAAGGGGATAACATAGCACCAGATTTGCACCAATATGCTGCTCAGTAAGACTGAAAAGCCAGTTTCTAACCTCAGTTATATAAATCCAGCAAACTGCACAGCAGACCTGGATTGTGGTGACTTTTTGGGAGCCTGAAAGAGGCAGAAGAAGGAATTAACCAACCCGAAGTTATCTGATTAAGTGCTGCAATGTATATTCCGTTCTTTAAGGAAAACAAGTCTACCAGGAGTAGGCGCATTTGGTACATGCCTAGAGCAGCCCACTGAGGCTTTGCCTGCGTGCAGGAGATCTGACTAGCACGTACAGACATTAGACAATAGCAAAGCTACGCTGAGGACTGGGAGCAGCCTCCCATGCACAAGCCACACAATGATCTGGTATGCTCCTTCAGCCTCAAAATGCCACGTACCGCTAAGCTATCACAGGAATTCCCTCCTGCAGCCACAGAAAGAGGCCACAGCCTCCCTCCTCTGCTTTGCCAACACTCTTCTCCTCGTTCCTTATCATTCTTCTCCTCGTCCCTCATTAGCCTCCGGCCATTGCCAATACAGCAGGGACAGTGGAGTGGGATGAAAAGCCTGGAACTGCTGCCTCACCTGTGCAAAGCGATGACTGGTCGCATTTGCCCAGTCTAGTTCACAAGATCCCCACAGGGGCAGAGCTGTGGTAATATAAACCATGACAGTATAAACCCTGGCACTGCAGCTACTGCCCTGGCCTGTTTATTCAGGCGGGGAGCCCAGAGCTGGGGTTGCCTGCATGTTGCCCACCATGCTCGGCATCAGCGTCTGAGCTGGTGGGACGCTGCTGGGTACAAGCACCAGCAGCAGACACGCCTCTGACTGCGACGGACTTGCGGGCTCCATGCTAACCCCCCAGCCCAAGCTATGTGGGCACAAGCCCAGCTGTGGCCAGCAGGATGCTAAAGTAATGCTCCAGTTCTGCTCCCAAGGCAGCAGTGATCAGAGCCAGCACCTCAAGTGGGGCTCAGCTGTACTAGTCATTCTTTGACGTACAGGGACACATTCACTCTCCTGTAGATGACCATACCTTACCAGCTCTTTAGCAGACTGAGGGCTGAAGTGGGCCAGGGAGTTTCCAGCCCACCAAATAAAAGAGGCGTTTGCTGGGAAGAGCTTTACAACCCAATGTTCTCTATTTAATATCCTAGAGCTACTTCATATGGTGTTAACCCCATCATGGAAACAAGAAATAAAAAGGGGGTTGGGGGATGGGTAAAAATCAGACTTTGGACACAATCCAAAACCCACATTCCCAAAGTGCCTGAGAATAACCATGGGGACAATTCAGTACACACTGTTTTTCATTTGACAGCTTCAGACTCAAACCCCCAGGCGCTGGCATGGGGGACTGTGCACTTAAATCCGGCTACACTGCTCCAGCCACAGCATCTGGAATGGTTGCAGCAGCTGCTGCCACCATAACAGGTATTACTTTTGCTGCCAAACCAGCTGGGGAAGAGGTATTGGTAAAGATCTGGCATATGGATGTCTGCAAGGGCTTTTTAACTCCTTTCCCCCCACCACTTGCTGCCAGCAGCCTGTGCCAATACAGACGCTTTGAAAGAACAGAAAATAACAGAGAAAGTTGAAGGAGAATCAGGTAATAAAGTACAAACTAAAATAAAACATCCCCAACAAGCCAGAGTCCAGCATAAATGGATGTTTTAGGATCTGTGTGGATAATGAGCAATACTAGAAAACCTCTGTGAGAAGGCCTCATAGAGCTCATTTTTTTTCTGAAATAGGTACAAATCTGGCAGGCAGCAACTGCAAAGAGGAGTAAGAAAGGAGAAGGGAAAAGAGACCAGAGTTTGGCTCATGGATGAAGAGAGAGAGAGGGAAACTGGCCTCCTGCCAGGGTGCTTGTGAATGGGTGGGTGTGTAGTATCCATTTCCTCCCTGTTCCAGGGGGGAAAAAAAACAAGGAGGTAGGGAAATGCTTCAAATTATACATTACTTGGTCATGCTTCAGAAATGTGCAACTACTGTCACATAGTTTGATATTTTCCTAGTATTATGGCTATTTTCTTGCAGCCCAACTTCTTCCTTAATAAAGATATTTTTCACTGTGCTGAATGCATTCAACTTTTACATACTAAATGTCTATTCATAAAAAATGAAAGCCCTTTAAGTGAAAAATTCTGAATTTATGAGTATAAAGACTTTAATGTACCTTAACTGTCTTAAATTCTCATTCTGATTTCTACTGAGCTAACATGTGCTCCCAACATAAAGCGGCAGCAGCAGTGTTACAAGAGGTCTAAGAGATAATTTCACAGGTGTTGCAAAAATTGCAATTTTTCTTTAGTATATTTAAAGCATAACTATTGTACTGAAATGCTGGCAAGACAAAAAAAGAAAGACCATCTGATGACAAAAACAATAACTAAACTCACAAATTAAATTCGAGGTCTAACGTGGTGAAGTTTGAGGTGTTGCTGCCTTTTCCAAAGCTGTAGGATCAAATCTTGTCCTTATCTTTCATTGTTTGGATTTAGTTTTTAAGTGCAAATGTATATTAATTATAAAGCATGTCAATTATGCGGTAGAGATATTCTAAGCTGAAATAATCAGGTATCAGTGAAAAGATTACAGCAATTTGAAAGTTAGCTGCCAAACAAAGCAAGCAAAACTTTCCAGAATATGTCACAAAACTAGCAGGAGGGACCAGACCAAAGAGAAAGGATTATATAATAATAAAAGCCAAGACTAAAAGAGTAGGGTTCCCCCGAAGAGACTGAAATACACAACTTGTAGATTTCCTAAAGTTATAGTTCCCTAAGTAAAATCAAACTCAAATTTCAGCATTACTGACAATTTTTTAAACATTCTAATTCAGGTTTTCAGCAAGCTTGGTGGTGTTTTCAGTGCTTGGTGAGAACTTTAAAGCTCACAGTAAGATACTGGAATAAGAGAATGGTATTACTTTGGGGGGATACCAAAAATTAAATATAACTTGGCCCTGCCATCCCCAAAATAAAGGCGGTTTAGGTTTCTCCTAACCAACAGAAAAGTTGCAGGACTGTCCCGTGGGAACTTCAGCAGCCATTTGTACAGTTTGTATACCAACAGAGAACTAAATGAACAGCTTTAATAATCACAGGTAAAAGGGGGACTTCAGCCCACAAGCCACAAGTCTCAGAGTGAGCCAACCTATCTGAGTCTGCTTCTGTACCACGAAGAGCAAGTAGGGACCAGCAAAACTAGAACCTCTGTTTGTAACTCCTCCCCAAGCTCAGCTTCTCTGCAGGATTAAAGTAAGACCTCAGGGCCCACCTGTAAAAAAGAACAGCCTCCAGCCCTGAAAACTACTGCTTACTTGAAAAGCATTTTGAAGATGCAAAGTAGAGGCTGTCACTTACACAGTGCAAGTATTAAATAATGATAACCATTTAACATTTCTGCAGAGCCTTTTATATCAACAACTTGTCACCTTGGGCTCAGCTGACAGAAGAGCAGAACAGCCATGCAAAGCAAACAAAGTTTTCCTTGAATCTCTTCAATCTCTCTCTCTCTGGGTTAGAATTTCCTATGAACTTTTTATTTTTCTTCCAATATCTTACCTTCAGAAAGGTTATATATTTTGTTGCTGTCCTGCCACCTTGCATGAATTTAATTTTTGTTCAAGTAGAGACATACAAAGGAAAAGAGAAGAAACCCCTTTTGGTAAGATTATTTAAAAATAAATATATATTCGGCCCCTGAAGGCTACTGTGGTTTCTGGAACAGCGTATGTTTTGTTTTGGTCTTTTGTTTGTGTTTGTTTGTGGGTTTTCTATATATTCAGTATCATGATTACACATAATCTGGTTAAGTTGTGTACACTTAACTACAGTATACCATACATGTTGTCCACCACTCAATCCATATTATTTTTGGTTCAGCACAAGTTCACTCAAAAACCAGGATGTGAGCTTTCACAGCGAACAGATATACCAAGTATATTCTTTCACCTATTAGGTGACATCAGTTAGTCTGAGAAGAACCCATGCTTCCAAAGTTAAATGGAAGTTTCATTGTGAAAATCATCTCTGAGGTTGCTGGGACTACAGAAAAGCCTATGACTTCAGGCATGTTCTAGCAACTAGCAAACACCAACACACGAAGTGGACAGAAACAAAGAGGTTCTTCTAAAAAGCCCTGAACACAGATCCCTTTTTACTAACAGGTAAACTGGACACAGACATCTCCACAAGACAATCTGGTCATGTGAGATGTGAACCACAAAGTGGAAGAACCGCTTATTATATATTCAGTGGGCACCTGAGAGTTTCGTGATGAGACTGACATCTGCGTAAACTTTCGTCCCTAGGATGATTTTCTGTTTTCTGGAATGCTCTTTGCACCCACTTTTACATGTGTTTTAAAGCAGGCATTTGAGTGAATGAGAAAACTGGCCCATCCAAAAGTTTAGTGCTCAGTCCAAGTGTTTTTTATACACTTCCAGAAAAAATCAACAACCCAAATACCTGCAGGACCAATTTACTCCACCTTAATGAAGGTGTCTACATGTCACAGGCTGCCCTGCACTCTTCCAGCTCTCACCACAAAAGCCTTACACCAGTCACCAACATAACCCCCCCCTTATTTATGCTCATCATAATTCTTACCCTTCATCTTTCAACAATTCCTTTCTCAATAAGCACAAACCAAAGGAAGAAGCGAACAACCAGAACACAGGCTATGAATAAATGCTCTGCAATACAAGATACATACATACATGTACCGAGGAAGAGAAACAGAGAGCAAAAGTATTCCCACACCAGGAAGTTAGTTACTTTCACATGAAAATACTTAACCACAGGTAGGGTCACAGAAAATATATACAGCATCATCAGTTTCTTTCACAATAAGAGGGAGATACCTATGGATTCTGGAGCATGGAGAGTAAAGAAAAAACCAAGTGATAGATCACTAAAACCTGTGGGGTACTAGACAGACCCAAGTGAAAACAACTAACACATATGTATTATCAGATGCAGTTTTCCACTACACAGTGGAGTCTGAATGTATGAGATTGCTGTTTCAATGTGATCACCAGAATAAAGTATGAGAGAGCTTGATGCCCTAAATTTTACTGCCTTATCCTTTGTTAAATGAGAAACTTACTGTTGCCAGGTGTTCTGAGTCAGGATACCCATTAATCAGTATCTAAGCATGCTGCAGAGACACTGTATGAAAAGAGAAGGAAAAAAATCTAACTGATATAAAGTACAAAGTGAGCAGAATCCAAGAAAAAACTAATAGGAATGAAAGCAATACGCATACATACAATGAAGCAAAACACCTCTAAGACAAATTCCTCTCACTTCTTGGGCACCTCATTCTGCTTCCAAAATTATGCATCTAGAGAGCTCATCATAATAGCCCCGAAGACACCATGAGGAGGTTAATCCATACAGATAAGCTGAAAGCCACTAAGTGACCTATTGATGGCGTGTAGACTAACACTAACATCAATAAAACACTTCAGTGGGCCGTCAGCCCGTATGTTGAATCAGGCGTATTTTTTAAGGGGGAGGTATTTATTTCAGAACTGATTTTCCTTCCCTTGCATCTAGAATTCTATTTCAGTTTACTAACACTTAATGCTATTTTCAACATTAAAAAAACCAACAGAACTCATGAAGAAGCTGCATTTACATATGTTAACAGTTAAAATTAAATTTATACATGTTTACCTAGTGTCCTAGAGTGACTTNGCTGATTTGTTCCAGAGGCACCCCATTCAGAGGTTTCCTCCCAAATTTGCCCTGAACCAGGACACGTAGAAAAAAGATATGGGTAAGATCTTGCAAAGACTTCATGGTTATTTTCAGCTGCCATAATAGGTTACTAATTCAGTGCAATAAAACATATTATTAAGTACTGAATGACTACAAAACCACTTGCTTGTATACTAGTGCACGCAGCATGGGTAACAAACAAGAAG
>WBMY01010424.1:0-32618 GCA_013397315.1 Donacobius atricapilla
TGAATATATATATATTCAGATAATATACATATATATATATACTCATATATATAGTTATATTCATATACATGAAACAGAAATACTCCAAACTGTCAAAGAAGACCTGGAAAAACACTGAGCCCTTTTTATTCCTCTTTCCACTTAAAGAAGTCTGAAGGAAAGGAATTGAACATCCAGGTTTCACTATCTAGATAATCTTAGATATAAGCTATTTGAAGCCCTGTCTATATCTAATTCTTCATGCCTTTTAATTACTATAATGACAAGTTTTTGGGTAGTTTTCTGTAGAGAATCCACGCATCAAAATATGTGCAAAGCACAAAGTATTTAAACATGAGGAATAGGCAGCTAAAGTAAAGCAGGGTAACAAAAGTGTATGATCAGTGTATTGACAGGGAAATAAATAAAATTTCCTGTGTTTAGCAGTTCATGAGAATGCATTATTTGTAGACTGTACAGCTATATTAGAGAGTATCCTTTAGTGAATTTGGAAGCCTTTGAAAGAAAGTCTGGCATATGGAATTGAAAATCTATCATAATGACTGGCGAGCTTTTCACGTATAAGGTCTTTGACCAATGACACAAGATATAACCTGCATCCACTGGACATCAGACACACCAGCGCTTTGGTAAGAATATGAACTAGTTCAAATTGAGAAAACTGCAGACACAAGGAGTTAACCAATTTGTTCCCACATATCATATCAGGATATAAACTTAATTGAGCTTTGAAGATGTAATCCTAGCAAGTTAATGAAGATCAGAACTCTGATTTGTCCCTATAATTTCAGAACATACCGTCAGTTTCTGTATTACACTTATACACACTACCCACATGTGGCACACATGGACTGACTTCACATAATCAACCAAATGTCACATTTTATTTGTAAACACTTAAATACAATTGTTGCTACTTTCCAGTATCACAACAACAGAACTATCAGAACAAGAAATGCCAGCCTTAGTTTAGAAGTATGATATTTATTTAAATACAGTACCCCTACCTGTGCTGATAGATGGATACTATAGACTGAAGACAAAAGATGACATTCACTGAGAGAATAAAACACCCCGTAGAGTTTCTGGTCAATTAAATTTCTCCAGCTCTTTAGCTTCAGATTATTGAATTGTCTTTTAAATTGTCCTGAGACCAACAAAAATATTCAACACGCTAATATCTGCTTTTTTTTATTATAACTCTTATCAACATTACTATGATAGCTGTCATGTCACTACTTGGTGTTACCACTGAGCATATTTCAAGCCGTCCACTTCCACCAAACTTCCATTTCCACTACTGTAATCCACTGCATAGCCATGGTCTGACTCAGTTATTAGTCTGCAGGTTTCACCATTCCTTAAATGTGCCCCTGCAAGTCATCAATAAGATGAGCCTTGTCACCCCAGCAGCAGTTTCTTTTCAATTCTGACTACATATTTAAGTGCCACTTGTTTCACAGCAATACACAAAACCAAATTATAGAAGCAGGAAAAGGCCTCTGTAATTAGCCATCTTTTCCAGCCTATTTTATATGCCAAGATATAAAAATATTCAGTGGAGATCAATTACCAATACATGCAATTCAATTACTTAAAAATGATAGTTTACATTACAAAAGTGCTTTCTTGAAATATATCCGTTAACCTAATGCATCAATAGTCTAGCAATCCCAATAAATCTTCTATTTTGAAGAAAATGTTCAATTACAATGAAAATATGAATACCTTGAAATGAGAACACTCCAGCAAAAAAGGGTTGCAGCCTGCTTGCCAGACAGTGTCCAGGGTTATAATACAGCATATGCCTGTACCCTTCCAGTGTTGCCCTTTCTTCTCTGCCCTGCATGGCAGCCTTTACTACCCCATAAGGCATTTACGACATACGTGTTGCATTCAAGCACAGTGAAGAAGCACAATCAAATCTGTTACTTGTTAGGAAGCATCAAACCTTTACCTCCTTGCCCATCTGACAGGATGGCTGCTGAGCTCACTGCTCACACCTTAACCTTCAGCTGGGCTCATTTATTTCCCAGGAGACAAATTCAGAAAACTGACAGTTACAGGAACAGCAGCAGGTTAGCAGAACTCAGTTGGGGGAGGGGAAATTCCAAACCGAGAAAAGCTTCTCAAAAAAGGTTTATAGCTTTCCAAGCTTACATGTAGACTAAACAAGGACAAGCCTAATAAATTAATTGCTTCACAATAGCAAGCTTTGTGTTTATATTCTGAAAATACTGTAAGCTCTATCTGCTTAAAACAATATTGAATGGTCAGGTGGTTTGCAGTTTTAAAGCATGTTAGCATAATCAGCCTTAAATTAAAACAGATGGGAATGACAGATATGTTAAGGTTATTAAAGACCTCTAAAGGATAGAGTTAAATAAGGTTACCTAATCCATCTTAGAAGGGTATTATGAATTGCATCACTTAAGCAAGAATAGCATTCTTGTATCTATTTTTGATTTTACGAGACTAAATGAAACTACCAACACAATGTAACCAATGGCATGCACATTATATATGCCTACTTGTCTCAGCTTTTGAGTGAAAAAACAGTATGTTTCCTGATATTGAAAGGCTTCCGTACAGATTTTTTAACAATGAAGGTGATAATTCTCCTGATGTTGCAGTACATAGTGAATGCTCACCAATGAGCACAATATATCAGCATATTGTATCTATTTAGGGAGAATGAGAATTCTACCACTAAAACCCTCAAATACTATGGTAGAGACCTCTCAGATGTTCTTTTAAACAAAACCCACCCCCACACCCCAAGCCCTTCAAAGCTTACAACGCATTGTTATTGTCACCTGTGCAAAGTGTGTAATACAAATTTAAGTTCACAGTCATACACACAACAGCTATTAACATGTCTTTTAAGGGCTTGTTCTTGCTACTATAGCTGTGATAAAAATGTCTGTGATACCTCATCGTTTGGTGTACACAAGTAGAGTGGGAACCTCACCTCAAGCTTCCACTCCTGTACCAATACCCTGTTTTCTTCCTATGAAACATTTTTCAGCTCAGTAATGAGTTTTCAACGAGCAGCCAAACTAGCTTAAAGCCTTCTAGTTACATACAAATGAAGCAGGAAACATGGTTAAGAGACTGCTCACATCAGAGGGAGAAAAACCTCACCTCACACGCACGAGGTAAATTCTTAGCACCAGGTGTCTTGTAAAGGCACCTTTATTCACCTTCCCCATGGCAGACAACAGGCTGCTCAGAAACCCAACCAGGAAGTCGCGTTAAATACACATTCTGAGGAGAGGTGCCAGAACCAGCTTCCAGGTGGAGAAAGGATTTATGAATCCTGTTTGGGTTTTGGTATGGATAGATGTTAATACGCTGAGACTTGTCAAAGCTACAATGCTATCTCAATGCAATGTATGTACAAAAGCCATAAAATATCCTTTTTAAACCCTTCCCTGCCCCCATCTTTATAATCCCTAGACAAACAAATCCCAGTTCCCAAGGTTAACTGAAGATTGGGTAACAGCTCTGGCTCCCAGAATCACTTTTCTGAATCTAGATGCTTATGTTGAAGTAAATCTCATTTTGCAACCAGCTTGGATATTATTTTCAAGGATTTCCAACATCAAAGTCAAAGGTACATGGACAGTTTAATCCAACTGGAGCACCTAACAACTAAAGTTCTGTCCCTGTAAACTTTAAATTTTGAAAGTGTGACTGAGCCTTTTTGAAATCCTTCAATGTCTTTATTTTTGAAAGTAATTGACCCAACACCTATTTTTGATATACAATTTGCTAATAATTTTGACATCTTTAGTACTTTTGCTGCACCAGAAAATGCAAAGTGATCAGGAATCAACTTGTCTACTTCATGGCCTTTGTAAGAGTAAACAAAGCATTTTATTCAGCAACAAATTGCATTCAACTATTTAAAGAGATCCATATAATTGAAGTTTTCTTTGTGTATTTATATAACAGAGCTGTTCTAGGTCAAACATCACCTATTGAAATATTCAGCTACATCTTCCCAGCTACAGGGCACTAACAATACCTATATGGGCACATTCTAACCATCCACCAGGATTTAAAGTAACTTAACTGATAGCTAACAGTAGTATAATTCACTAAGACTGAATTCAATCAGCACTCAGAAGGAAAGGGGATTAGAATTAACATTCTAAATCTGTTTTTGGTAGATCACATATACACTTTCATTTCTATTCAGTAGAGAAAGTTGCAGTGGAGAATATGAAGTGGAATCTTTGCTAGTAACAAAACACATAATTTCAAGGCAAGCATATTATATGAAATTAAAATGAATCACTCAGATAACATCAGCATCTATAGAACCAGAAGAAAATTTAGACTCATTAGTTTCATTTAAGAGATCAAACATCAAGACAAAAGAAGAGCTTTATCTATAAAAGCCCTCCAATAAACCTTAATATAGAAGGAGCTAGTATATTAATCTCAGTACACTGCTATTTTTCACTATTCTACTTAAAGGTGTTTTTCAAGCAGTTTCAGATATGGTAGAAGTTTTGGCACAGGTATTCTTTAGGCATGACAGATATATATCCATTTGAAAATACCCTAAACTGACTTCTAAGTTACTTCTGGCAAGTTATACCAGAATTCCTCATGAGGTTCCCTTAAACAAATACAGTGTCTTTTCTTAAATATGTCTCTAGAAAATGAATCTTAAAGGTTTCATGTAAAGCAGATTTATGGGTTTTTGGTTTTTAAAGCAATTTTTGGAGAACAGCATGAAGAAGCGAAGGCAATGCTGTAATCATAGCAGATCTTGGAAGAATATGGGAAATGAATCTCAAGTCACCAGAAAAGCATTACAGAAACAAAACCACCCCATGTGCCACCATTAAATTTTCTTGCATTAATAAACAAAAATCTCAACATTAAAAACAAAGACCAGCTACTTACCTTTGCTGAATAGGTCAAGTTAATAATGAGTGTGCAGTAACCCCAGTCTTTGCACCACCTTTACAGTTTACTTTGGTTTATGTTTTCATGAACTAGAAATTCTTTCTTAAGACAGAAAGAAAGATTGTCAAGTATCACATGACTCTAGAAGCTCTGCCTGTTAAAACTGCCAATTACTTCCAGTGAAAGCAAGATCTACCAAAAGTTAGCAAGTTACTGAGCTGAAACAATCACCGATCAAGTAAATGTTACAAATATTCAACAGAGTCAATATTCCACTATTTTTCCTTGGAAAATGTTGTGTGTTACTTGAAGGACAGTTAAAAATACCAGTTAGTGTGTTAACAGGCTGAAAGCTACCAACACAGACATGCTGCTGTTATCTGAGGCATTAGTCCTACAGCAAACTCAATTCTGCATAGAACAAGCCCTGTTTGCAGATGTGGGGCACTCCCAGAACTAGGAGGGACAGAGGCAGTTGGGCTTCAAGAAAGTGCAGATCGATTTATCTGTAACTAATGGAGAATTTGTTGCCTCCTTTCTCTGTGGTAGCCATCACTTGCAAACGCATTCCCACAAATAAATTTGATCTGTACCCTTAGGCTACCAAATACTAGGATGTGTAGTTCTTAAATGGCAAGTTCTTCTAAACAATTCTCACTTATTTTCATAGCACCTATTCAAAAAGGTAAATAGCTAGCGGAACTAGCACCCTTCTACTAAATACAGTGTTTCTGTACATTATCTACGGGACCCAACCTCAAAGTACATGATGTACTAGCAGCCAGATTTCAACACTGCTGGAATGCAAAGCCTTGACCAGAAGTCAGTGTTAGTATCCTATGCGTCGGAATAAAAACTGTCAGAAAAAAACAGCAGCTACTTCAAGGAATGAATAAAAGGTGCAACAATGAGATTAAAGAAAAAACCTAGGAGGTGCTCACAACCTCAGGGGATTGGCATTTTCTCCAATCTCAGCGAGACACTTTAGCACATTCAAGTACAACATATGGGCCTATGTAAGGTTACACTGTAGAAAGCAAAACTGACAAAGATTTTAATCTCCATTAAAAAAGCTTAAGAGCACAACATCCATTTATTTAATATAATATGCCAGGGTTTTACAAAGTCTCTATTAAGGAGGGCTTTCAGAGTCTATCAGGCAATTTGGAAGGCTGCTAGGTTATTATGATAGCATTCAATATGTTTGAATTTATATTGACAATGGCACACACTACTTTGAATAACATTCTTGTGCAAGGTTCCAGTTGTTCATTATATCTCCCCACTTACTATTAGTCACAGCTCAGTACTGTAAGGCAGAAGGCAAGCAGCTGTCTAGGGCAGAAATAGCATCAGACTTCACTGCCTACTTCAAACTTGACAGGGTCTTGGAAGCACTTGCAAACTTGTTGTCTCTGAGAGAAAAAGGAGAAAAGAGTTTGGAACAGAACATTACCCAATAGTAAAGCTATGTAAACAGAAAAACAGAAGCATCTTTACCTTTCAATTCACAACTCACATGGCAGCAACCCCAGACCTGACACTTCCTCTTCTCCCAGCCTTGCTTCTGTTGTATGAGTTTTCCCTTATCGTTGATATCAATCTAGATAAAAATGCCCCGGAGTTAACAAGGAATGTAACAGCAGAATGGGCAACTACAGGAACAGCAGATAAGACTACTTATAACACTTCACCCAGGTTAAGAATACACTGGCAGAAAGTTAGTTGAGATTTGTGGCCAGTTGTGTTGAAATACCATTTATACTACAGTAGACTCCTGGCATTTCTTTCACTCAGAACTGTATTTCCTAGTTTAAGATCAGATGCCATGTCTTAAACTGGAAGTTCCTAGGAGACAGGTGATGTTCAAAAGGGATAAATGAAAGCAGTGTATAAGATGTAATTCTACTATTTAGTTATATTGTTAAACAGAAGTGGACTACCTGAGGCAACCAGGCCTGCAGACTGCTTCATCTTTACCGGTGGGCAGATGCTGTGGCAGATTCAAAGACATAAAAGTAACTTTTTATCCTATCATGTCTAATGAGAAAATATTTTACTACTGTAGTTTTAAAACTTGTTGCCTACAATCCTCACTGTTGATTGTACGCAGACAATGTAACTCCAAGACCCTACCCCCAACAAGTGCAAAGGAGAGAGCTAACTTTGTTATAGCACTATGACTGTAACAGCAGTCTCTGGGAAGAGTTACAGAATCCTCAGTTAAGCCACACGCATGCAGGAAAATCTGAAAATACCTACTCTGAGTGCTGTTACAGAGTCTTTTCACTTATCAGTTGATTTTTGAAAGGTCACTTTTACATTTCTTGTTGTGATTGCGGTTGTAACTATCATTTATTTTGGCATCTAGCTGGTATTTGGTAGGCTCGTTATTTTTACACATACATTACACTTCAAAGTCTTCACTGAAACAGTTCACTGTTTCCCCAGAAATGAAAATATTAAAGATGTAAGACTCTCTGAAGAAACTCAAGTTGTTCGTCTGCCAGAGTTGATACAGTTTACATGAAAAGCAAACTCCCCTCTAGCCTTGCACCAATGAAATTATGCAAATAACTCTAGCTCATATTCCACTCCACAAGGATTCAGCTGCTTTATAATAAATGGCTTACACTCTAATTCTTGTGCCCTGCCCAGCAGCACTAGGCAGAGGGGTTACATTGAGATCAATTGTGTGGCTAACTTCTACCTTAATTTATGAGCCAAGCAGAGTCTGAATTTTCACTAACTTGCCACAGCAAAACAAGTTAGTGCTTTGCTAGTTTTCTCTCACTTCTCTCAAAAGCTCTCCAGCCACAGGCACCAAAAATCACCCTACCAGCATTAATCAGCTAGTTCTTAAAGCACACTTGCCGTAGAAAACACAACTGTTCATAATAGCAAAATGAAACCCCATCTACAGATGCTTTATCCAGGGTGAAGACAACTTAATTCTTATTCTAACTTTCACTATTTCTTGACATATTACAGTGATTTTGTCAATACTAAATTTTTATTACTGTGAAGCCTGGTGATGCTCTGTGCAATATGTTTTGGTTTTTGGTTTTTGTTTTTTTAATTTGAATTACTGTGTTTTGGTAAGCATACAATTTGTGTTATTTTAGTTGACTCTGTTTTCCTTAATCTAATATTATGAGAGCAATAAAAGTCTTGGAAAATGACTTGGAGAGATACTGAAACTGTTCTTCTCCTCAGTAGTAAGTATAAAACACTCATTTGTTTTGTTGGTCTTTTTAATGAAAAGACATCTTGACCATGTTCTCAACCCAACTCAAGGCTTTTTTCACTAATTCCATTCAGTGCTGAAATGAAAACTCACAGAAATAGTTTCTCAATGAGTAACTTAAATAAAATATATGAACGTTGAGTACATGACTATTTACCAAGGCCAGCAAACTAAAAGCTTAGAATGGTATACATTTAAGTCTCATGCATAAAAATTTTCTCCTTTTAAGAAAAAAATAAGACTATTCAATCTCATAAGCAATGTAATGGAGTTGTGGTAAAAAGAAACAAGGTAAAATCACACATCCACATAATTTGAAAAAACCTTGAAACGGGAGGGAACTGGCCAGAAACAAGCCAGCCCCATTCACACCATGGAATTAACTTCTAGGAAGAACAAGATTTTTTATCATGCCTACAATTCAGCACCATGGTCCAGAGCTTCTGTGGTTTGAAAACAAAATTTCATAGCTATTGGTGCTCCAAAGCTTGTGTGCCATTGGGTAGATATTACAGCAAACAGTTGGACTCATTTCCACAAGGAACAAATACTGCCAAGTTAAAACTCTGCTTTCTGGTAAACTATAACAGATTTTTTTCATTTTAACACTATAACAACACCACTAAGTTCTCACTGAGAAATTCATTTTCTTTAGGGTTTAAGGTGTTCAGCTGTTCTTTAAAAATACCAAAACTCACTTCCCTCATCTTTCAGAAAGTAAAGAATACAGTTAGATTATAGAAATTCATGTGGCTCTTTATCTCAAGTAATATCTATGTGCTATCTTTCTCCATAGTTAACCCTCTCACAACCTTAGCCTCTCATATAACGATTAGATTAAAACTTTTTAAAAAATTGTACAAGGTTAGAAAATCATTGCTTTCTAACAGAAACCAATGCTTTAGTTTTGGCACATTACTGCTAAAGAAACTGTCAAAAGGTTGACAACAGAAAAAAGAATATAAAACAAAGGAGTATTGGAACCTTTCTAGGAATTAAGTTAAAATACTCTTCAAACCAAGCCTTTACTTGATTGTTTTTTATAGCCATTATCATACTTAGTAATAGTCATCACAGACCTACCCATTCCACTCTAGTTGTCAGGCCTATATTAAAATTTTTAAGGGGGAAGTGTGAAACATTAAGAATTAATCATTAGCACCCCAAAAAAAGCCAATAATAAATATTTGTGTCACTTCTTATGCTTTTTGTAATGGCAACTATTTTGCAACTGCACACATTGAAACAACAATCCTATGTTGCTCATAACTGCATTCACAATTGAAGTAAATTGTGGAGTTAGGGAAGGAAGAATATGGAATGGAGAAAGAAGGGCTTGTGCAGGAGAGGTGAGTATGTCCTGTGGGGCTGAGCAGAAACATTTTTGAGGATTAGCAGATGCTTGTGAGGGTGTCACGGGTGGGAAGATCCCACGGAGGTGTTCCTAAAGTGAGGTGATAGCTTTTGGGCAGACTTTGACTTGTGAGAAGTGAACTGCCAGTAAGCAGTGCAACCTTGTCCCAGAGTCACACATGCTTGTGAGCAGTTTCTTCTTGCTGTGGGACCACTAGGAATGAGGCTGCAGTAGTGTTCAGAGGCTAAGGGTCCCCTCTAAAGCAGATTTTTGGGCTTGTGGAGAAAGTACTTGATGATGTTGGGGAAGGTTTCCGCAGGAAAGGTGCAGAGCAGTATATGCCTTCCACAGGAAGGGTGCACACCAGATGGTGTTTACCAGCAAAGGGCCTTGTATAAGCATTTGGGTGGGCTTGTAGTCTATGGAAATGGAATCGGGGGCGGGAGGATAGTTGGGAACAGACAAATGGATTTGTCCAGAAGGAGAAGATTCCTTTGAAGGTGGCAGGGTGAAGTGTGCTGTGGCTGCATGGGTCCATAGGCTAAGGGATTGAGGAAAGCTTGTGGGCTTGTGAGCAGTGAGTTGTTGGCGGAAGGACAGCCTTCTGAAAGGCTTGCACATGCATGTGTGCAGCTTCCATATGGTGTGGAGGTGGTGGGGGTGGCAGGAGAGTGCGCTGATGCTATTCATGGGCTGAGTGCCTCATGTTTTGGAGGGCTTGTCTTCCAAGAGAGGACTTGTTATGTGGGGGGCCTTATCCGTGAGTGGAGTGCCTCGTGTTTGGAGCAGGCTTCCAGTCTTGTGAAAAGTGGTTGTTTGGAAAGCAGTAGCCACTGCTAAGTGGGACGGAAGGTCGCGAGAAAGGACTGGAGATATGTGGGGAGGATCCTTGTCTAGGGGTGACAGGGGATTGTGAGGCAA
Source organism: Donacobius atricapilla (assembly GCA_013397315.1). Lineage (NCBI taxonomy): Eukaryota > Metazoa > Chordata > Aves > Passeriformes > Mimidae > Donacobius > Donacobius atricapilla. The sequence continues at coordinate 10,446 of WBMY01010424.1, forward strand.
GACATGATGGGCAAAAGCTTGCTGTGGTGATTGTGAGCAAAGTGAATCCTGTTAGGGCAGACTTGTAGCTATGCAAAAGGCACGTTCTGTGGGGTAAGGAGAAAGCCTTGTCTTGGAGTGACCACTGCTTTTGTGCAACTTCCATTTGCTGTGTGGGCCTTGTGGGCAGCAACAGTGTGATGAGTGGAGTGATTTATGTTTGTGGGAGTCTCAACTTGAAAAAAGGCCATTCCAGCAAGTGGAGATGGATGCCTGTGAGTGGCAGGTGCCTGCAACAATGACAAGCTGCATGAGGGATGACTTGAACTTTTGTGCATGACTTTCTTAACTACCCACCTCCCTTCCCCACATTTTAGGTTTATTTACAGGGAGAAGCAAAGCAAAAAACAACCTTAGAAAAAGTTAAAAATCATGTGTTATCTTTCCATCTACAGATTTTTTAGTGCTGCTTTTCTTAGCTGCCTTCTTAATACTTAAATTGACCACCTTTCTCTGAAAAGACTTGAGACCCGCTTTAAAACAAGTTCACAGAAAACTGCTCTAGTCCAACTCAGATTTCAGCTTCTACTCTGACTATTCTCTTCTGACACCCTGCTTTAGAACACATGCTTTTTGGACTATTACACTTTATTTTGTAATATCTCTTTCCCATCCTTCTCAACTTGATTATTGCCTAGCAGACACAAGCTACCCAATTCCCAGCCAGCTCATATCCCCTCTCAGCACCTACCTGTTTCCAGTTACTTCAGTTTGGCAGGGATTTTTGTTTGCAGTTGTCTTAATGAAAAATCCAGATGGAACTAGAAGGATAAAGCAACGGAGTTAGGTTTTGCAAGATGATTCTCTGAAGCTGCAAGTATTTGTGATGCCTGGAAGGCTCAACTGGTGTGCTACAGCTGGCTATAGCTCCCAGGTTAGGAATCACTGACGTTTTTCTGTCTAATGCTGGTGATCTATTTAGAATTTGGACTGAGTCTAGTATGGGTTATAATTTAACTTGATTGGTATGAAACTACCTTCATTCCAAATACTGCTGGCTGCGCCAAGCACACTGTCATACTTGGGATGTTCAGAGACAGGGTAAAGGTGACCGATAATGTCCAAATTTTTTTGTTTGCTATAGAGGAAAGAGGTGGTGGGGAAAAGTTGAAATGAAGAGAAGGAGGAAAATATGACAAGTGAGTATGGTACTCTAATACCTAAATGGCATTGACTTGAGAGGTAGGTTATAGGTTCATCCTTCTGAAAACCTACCAAGAGTAATAGCACTGGAGGAATTATTGTCAAGTGTCTTCATGTGGAATGTTACAATTCATATCTGTATGGATTTATTTTTTTTTACTGTATGTGCTGTCATAGCAGTTAAAATATAATATTGTTTTACATTAATTTAATTTTTATGGCTATTTACAATTTACTTAGGCATAATTAAGATTTTGGTGCTTGGCTGCAGTAACAGGTAAAGATGGGATCTGTAACCTGTTGCAATCATTGATTTTTTTAGTTTCCATGTTCTTGTGTTAACGGCACTATTTTGAAGACTTCTCTTTGCTGGCCTGTTATTCAGCTATGCTGTGTTTGTAGATCTAGATTCTGAAATGCAGATACTGACCCAGTTTATTGAAATAGAAAAGTGTCCTGTGAGGTGTTAGGTTGGATTCTGCCTGGTGTGGTGCACTCTGGACTGCTGTGATCTTGGCATGTACTACTAAATTTTAATTCCACCAAAATCAGGTTTATTTTTAAATGCCTCAAGGTAGTGCTTCTGGGAGCTGTGATTGCTATGGTAATCCTGCTCATACAGTAGGCTTGTGAGTACACCTACACTCAGGCAACTTCAGTGGCTGCAGATATAGTTGGTGACACCACAATCAGTAGGAAGAGTTGCAATGGTTTTGTTTAATACGGATTTTTTTTTTTTAATTGGAGCAGATTGCTTTCATCATACAGAGTTTTTTGTCTGAAAAGGAGTTGAGTGAACAATCTGTTGCCTACACAATAGGAGGAAGTAGAAAGCAGTAAGCCAGCCTGGGAGGTCTACTCTTGCCTGTTAGGAAGACAGCAGTCTATGAATGACTCAGTTGGAGCCATGGCAAAGTGGAGCTTATGAGAAGGAGATATTGCTGCCACCAGCCATCCTGTCTTGGTGAATGGTTCAGAAGTGAGGTAACTGTGTAGGGCTTGAGACACCCAGATGCCTTCCTAAAGCAATCAATGATTTGCAACAAATACCCCTTCTTTGTGGCCCAGCATAAAAAATATGGAAACTTTTACATCTTTCCTGGGGCTAGGATGAAGCATAAATTACAGAGAGCACCTTTTAAACATGTTCGAGGCAATTTAGAAATTTGTGCTATCATTTAAGGGTGTCTTCCCTTCTCAAAGCAGAATGTTTTGCTACTATTTTTACTTTATTTTTGGTAAGAAATTAGGCTCTCCATTGTCTTTCCAGTAGCTTTTTTGGTTTTGGTGATACTGAATAAGTTTAAGAATTTTGTTACCAAAGAAGTTTAAAATAATCCTTTCTGAGTTGCGTAATGTAGATTTAGTGATTCTTTACTTTGCAGTAGTATAGCTTCCACAGAAATCTGCCTTTGGGCATCTCCTATTTTAACTGAAGAATCTATTGTGTTCTGTCCTGCTTAATCTTTTTATAATGGTTGGGTGAAAATGATGATTACCCTCAAATGTGTCACTTTCAGCTTGACTTTTTCATACCACAAGTAATGACTCTTCTAAAGAGCAATAACTCTTTGTGTAGCACTGTAACAAAGTTTTTGCCAGCCTGACATTTCAGCATGCAAAAGATTGCAGGAGCCAATAGAAACACCAAATGAGGGACAAAATTTGATGTTCATAGTTACAATTGTTTGTGCTTGATTAAAGGTATTTACATTGCAATTAAATAATATTTTGGTATAAACTTCATAACAGAAAGGAAAGATTCAGTGATGTGTTATCATTACAGTTCAAATCGCTAGAATGTGTTCAGTCACATGTTTAGAAGGCAAAGGACTCTGCCTACATCTCCAGATTACTTCTCTTGCCTTTCCTAGTAGCTGCAATGTAATGTAAACAGTAACAGCAGAGATAATGAGTACACAAGGAGGAAAAACGTGCTTAAAGCACTGACCAATTTTACCTTTATGTTGTTGTCCTATTTCTTTACCAGGATTCCTTTTGTTGTGCATTGCTTTTGAAAGATTCTAAAACCGACATCATAATGTTTGCCTAACAGTTGGGGTGCTGTGTTTGCTGAAGTGTATCTAAAAATGGTGCTTGGCAACAGGGTTCAGAGATTTTTACACTAATAACAATAGTGACTGGTGGCCATATATTTGTAGACAATTGGCCTTCTCACTGTGGAAGATAAAGGTGACTTTGCTATGAGTGCTTCTCTGCATAAAATTTTTCTATTGATGGATTAATCTTTAATCATGTCTTGAATATGTCCCACTAGAAAAAAAAAGGAGACTTTTTGTGAATATTTACATTATAATTTTTCTATTTGTCCATCTTGATTCAACTTATCAGCTTCATTTTCTTTCCATAGAAAACCTAGTGGGACTTCTATGTGGAACATGTCCTCATAACTTACAATGTAATTTGAGAACAGTGTCCAAAATTATTGTCTAATTCACAGCTGGGCTTATTGTCCTCAAAATATTTTTCACAGTGATTGTTGGCACAGAACAAAACAAGATTAAGTGTTATTCACAATAGGTTTCTTCAAACTTATTTTGATTTTTTCAGTGTGTTGTGTCTTGTTTTTAAAGCCAAGCATTGTGGTTTAACCCCAGTTAGCAAGCCAGTGCAGCCAGCCGCTCACCTGAAAGGTGGAGCTGAACCATTCTGTCACTCTTAAAATAAAACAGTTTGTAGGAATTCTGGATGTAGTTTGATACTCCGAAACTCAGAGCAAGTAAAATTCTGGTAGGCTATGATACCCTGTAATTTACATTTTTATGCATGAGCAATTTGTTTCCATGAAACCTTTCCTGGGCAAGGTTTCATTTCACATCAAGCAGCCTGAATAAAATTCTGAATGAAATGTGGTCATGTTCAAGCACGGAAGTAGCAGGTAAAATATGACAATGAAGGAAATGCATGTTCATGTATTTTGGGTAGGAAAGTGTTTTTGATTTGAGTGTTTTTTTTCTGCACAACACTTAATATAGTAGATTCTATTTAGAAGGAAAAATTTAAGTTCCTTAATAGTAATGGAAATGAACAAGATTTTCATAACCTGTAGTACTGAAATCTGGAATACTTTGTATAATTTGAACAATGGAAAAATATAAAAGTCCCGAATCCAGCAAAGGGGGAAAAAATCTTGTTAGCTTTTAGCAGGCTTTATCTATGCCCAGGTGTTTGCTTGTACTCCCTGCATAACTTTACACTTAGATAAATATAGTGATGTAATAGTCTGTGGACCATATCACAGGCTGCTAAGGTAATTCACCTGGCTTGCACCTTGCTTTTCACCATCCAAGAATTTCTTGTCCTGGCAAAGGAATGAGCCACAGACCAAATCCATATTCTGATGGTAGGCCCTTATTTGACAGTCTTGGCCTTCTCTTCCTGACAAAGATCAAAATGAAGTAGTGAAGAATTTTGCAATCTGTGCTGTAAGCATATCTCTTCTGAAAATGCTCTGTAAATGTTCTGTACTGTATATACCTAGCAATTTGTGACATGATAGGAGAAAAACTGAGGTATATTATTCTAATCTCCATAACTAGCAATTTTAGCAGGGAAGTGGATGTCGTTGTTCGACACACAGACACACACACACTCACTCTGGTGAGAAGATATGAACTGTTTATTACAAGATCTGACTCCACTTTTATAGTATTTCTACAAAAGCCAGGGATTAGGGGAGAAGGTTGACACCTCTCCCTATCCCATTGGTCAAGACAACTGTCCATCAGCTGTGCATATCTCTAAAACAAAAAATGTAAACTACTTTGACTAATGAAAACATTGCTTCTATTTATAACACCCATGTGTGAGAAACAACCTAAGAACTATGAAACTGTGAGACACAAACAGAAAGCTGAAAAATCAGGGTGACAGGTGGATTCATTTTTTATTACATTAAAGCTGTGTTCACAATAAGGGAAGCTACCTACACAAAACTCTTGAAGTGGGGAAAGTGTGGGGAAGTTATACACATCTGATAGCAGGGTAACTAACATTAAGAACTTTCTATTTAGGCTAGAGTGTTATTCTGAACCAGATTTTTAATCTGCTTCTAACTCAACAGAAATCCATTTGGCTATCAGTGTCAGAAGTGCACCATAAACTTGAAGTATTATTCTTAATCAAGATGATAAAAAGATAGATGCCAGGGAAAGGGAAGTTGTGTTAATGAAGATGAGAAGAAGCTTTAAGGCCAAGGAAGTTGCTACTGCCTTTCACCTGAGTCCATGCACTGAGCATTTGCTATTGAACATATTTAGAGGCTGAAGGTGAGACAGCAGTGAGCATTAACCAAAGAGGTGTTAGTGAAATTTACACTGGATGATTTTGTTCATGTATTGGAGTCACTGGAGAAATGGTACATTGAAAACCACACTTTATCTGATATCTTGTAGCAGCATTTTTCCTCATGGCATGCAAGTGAATATTTAAAATATGAAGCTGGTAGTGTGTTTAGTGAGAATTTCAGCAGAAAATGCAAATTTAAAAAAAGCCAAAGTGAAAGGGCTTCAAAAAAATTTTTGTTTTTCAGGGAGTCTTTGAGTGTCAAGATAGAAAGTCTAAGAGCACTTCAGTCCGAAATAAAATAATGGCTCATGAGGATTTTAATCTAATTTCAAGCTGTGTCCAGGGATCTGGGATGTTCAGGATCAATAATTTCTGCTGGAAAGTTTTAGTAACTTTCCACAGGGAAAGATAGTTCCAGGACAGGACATGGAGACAAACCCTAGTCAAGTGAGGTGAATAGGATAATCCCACTTTGTGGCAGACATAGGTTGCTGTCCTAGGTGATGCAAAAAATGGAAGGAATCCTGCTTCTCTGTCTGTCTCTTCTGGTTTAGACCTCCTCTCTCCCTTAAAGACAGAAAGTCTGATCTATGTTTGAGCTTAGTGAGAAAATTTGGAATATGAAATACGTAGACATGACCTTGAAAGTTAATGTTTGACAGTGTGCCCAATTACTTCAAGGATTATAATGAAAAATTACTTCTACTGAAATCCTCTGCAGTATTTTTCTTAAGCAGGATTTTTTTTTAACTTTCCAGACATACTTATCAAATCCACCTGGCTTGTAATATTTTACTTGATTTTTTGATTATTTTACACATACTGAAATGTTTATCAGGCTTATTAGGATCTTGGTTGGTTAGCTTCAAAAAATACAACCAAATATTTATAGATCTTCTTGCTGATAAAAGGGAAATGGTGCAATATACACACCATAATACCACAGCTGCGTTGTTGGTCATCAGTTCTTCTGTGCTTGGAAGTGTGTGCATTTCTTGAACATGCTGTAACTCGTCGCTATTCTATATTGGTGCAAATTCCTGAAAGTCAAGCAAGCATGCTTTTTAAACAGAATCCTTGGCAACAAGAAGAAAGGGAAAAAAAAATCCAAAGGGCTTCTTTTTCTAAAGATTGACAGAGGCTACAAGTTGAGAGGTGAATCAAGTAAGCTGGATAATGTCCAGAAAGTGAGATTAAGAAGAAAGGAAAGAATCCTAGGCTCGGGCAGCAGAATGATAGAGTAATTTTCTAGGACCTAATAGTGTGACATCAGTGAGCCTTTTAGTTCTGTCTGCCAGTGTATTTATTTCCTTTCTAACTTAAGTTCAGTTTGTTTTACTTTTAATTCTGTTTCCAGCAAAAGCATGAGTCACCTCTTGCAAATAGATCCATGTTCCCGAACAGCACAAGTTTTTATACATGAACTGAACAGTTTTCAAAGTTGAGAGAATGCAAAACAAACAAGTTCTTCAGAATATACTTGAGCTGCTGTTGATCACCAAATAGTTGCAGCCAGATCCTTTGCTGATGCAAATGGGTATAACTTCCATTGATTCCAACAGAGCTGTGTTGAGACCTTACAATACAGTAAGGTACTGGGTAGAAAGCTGTTACCAATCAGGTTTTGTTGAAAAGAAGTCTTGCCAAGTTTTCTCTTGAGGCCCCATAGAACTGCTTGCAACAGGCTTCAGTAAATGTTGCTGAATGAATGAAATAGGTTTAATTTTCTTCTGCTCAGTAAGTATTGTCAACCTGGTCACTATTACCAGTCACTTGAAATGAGGTTCTTCATTTACTGGAGCATCCATGAAGTTCTAGAGCACCAGAACCCTGAGAAAAGCTCTTTTTCCTGTCATTTTACTCCCAGGTCCAGCATGAAGAGTCAATAGCTAATATCAGCTCAGAAGAGTTGGAACAAGAGACGTCCAGCTCTAGGACTGAAGACAAAATAAGCATTAGATTTCCTATGCATGTGTTGGCTGCTTACTGCTGTGTGGTAGAATGGTCAGAGTTAAAAATTTGCTGTTGATAAAGAAGACACCATATTAGAGTTGCCCATGAAAGAGTTACATTACCAGTTTCTTTAAAACGAATAAAAGGATGTAAAGAAAACTTTATAGTAAATATGCTTGCTTCTATTGAAAAATCAGGTGCCTTAAGTTCAGTAATTTTTTTGGTTTTGCCAATATACAGAAATTTATTCTATTAAATGACTGTATTTTTCCCATATGTACATCATTTGGAATAGATAGTAAGTATGTTTGGAAGAGTGTCAAAATTAAACATGTCACTCATAATTTATTTGAATATATTTGCTACCTAAACATTTTTTTTTTATTTTCACCTACATAAGAGTAATAAAAATCTGTGAGTTTTTCAATGCTATAATATTGTTTTACATATAGTAATTTTATGGGTTTGCTATATACTATTTATTATCATTTTCCCCATATTTTAGTTGAAAGCCAAAATGATGAGCAGAATGACAGTGGAGGAAACCTTCTTGCTCTGCTCCCTCACCTTTTTCTAGTGCACAGGTATTTACACCAAGAAAATGACATTAGATATTTTCTTTTACTGATGTTAACTTGTATGTTTTTAAAAATTTAATTTAATTTCTTCAATGATGAATCTGAAGACCTCAACATGAAGGACACTATAAGACAAAGAATGTTAATGAATCTTGGCATTTGTACTCAGAGCTGATCAGAAGCTATTCCAGGCAAAGTTATCTTGGGTCCAGCACTTTGGACAGAGAGAACAGTCAACAGAAGCCCTCATTTCAGGATATTAAGAGTATTAACAGCTTTGGCTAGTTAAATTGAAGCACTATATAACTTATTTCCTCTTCTAGATTATATAGAGGCCTGCAGAGCTGAAAATACCACACTTTAGATCACATTTCTAATTCTTACCTACTTCCAGACGCTGAAAGGGGTATTTATTTCTCCATCCTAGGCTACCAGTGCAATACAAATGGGTTACAGCAAAAATTCAAGACTCTTTGGAGCAGATGTTAATTCCTGATTTCAAATGAATCACTATACCCTGTTCCTGGTGGAATAAAACTACATTTAAAATCTAATTTGAATACAGAGGTAGACTACCCCTGTGTCCCAATTCATTTGAGTTTGCTATGGTATTGCATGGTCTACAGTATCTGTTTAAATGCATGCTTAATAATGCTTAAATGTATAAATAAATCCATCTGTATTGGCTGTTTCAGTTTCTCATCAGTATCATGTAAAGGTCTCAGTCAAGGCTCATGGCTTTCTAACAATATTATCAGCAAATATTTTCCTGAATCACATATAAAGTAAAGGGGAGCCTGAAATTTGCTTTCATTGTAAGTGGCACATTTGGTACTTTCCTTAAATCAAAATCAGATTTGACCAAGTGAAAACACATTAGAAGGAAACTAAGTTGGCCGGGTCTCTTTGGATGGATCCTGTGAAGTCATAGTTGAAAATGGAGGAAGGACCTCTGAAGGATATTTAGTCAAAGCTCTGTGCAAAGGAAGGTCATGTAGAGCAGACTGTGTCCAGTCTGGTCTTCAATAGCTCCAAGGATGTAGACTTCATAAACTCTGAAACCTGTTCCAGTGTTTCAGCACCCTAAGTAAAAACTCCTTAGTTTAAACAATTTTCAGTATTTCCATCCTTTCTCTGGCTACTGCTGAGAGGAGTATGGTACAGAATCTACAGGCTCCCATCAGATACTTCTCCAGGCTGAACATCCATAGTCCTTTCAAACTGTCATACAAAAAACACTGCAATCCTTTAATTGCTTTTACTGCTCTTGCTCTGGTATTTCTCTGTCTGTCTTGTACCCAGGGTGTCCAGATTGTAGACAGTGGTCTCAGCAGTGCTGAGCATAGGGAGAGAACTGCCTCCATCAGCCTGCTGGCTAATGCAACTCAAGATGTCGGCATGTTTTGCTGCACAGGTTGGGTTCAACTTGTTTTCCATGAAGATCTCCAGGTTTTCTGCTACCATGCCACTTTCCATTCAAATGCACCCCTGTGTGCTTGGGTACTTGGGATTATTTCTCCTCAGGTTTTTGCACATCCCTTGGATTATCAGGATTATCTTTAAAAAGTATTTCTACTGAAAGACACTGTATTTCTTAAAGATTACATAAAGCTTAAATAGCAAAATGGTTTGGATTTGGGCAGGACTATGGGAATCAGAAAAACAAATCATGACCTTGCCAGCTCTAAATACTGCAACCTTAAATCAAAACTTGTGGGTAAGTATAGATGCAAAATGAGTTTATATAGACAGTCACTTTATCCTAATCTCACCATGTATTTCCCTAATGCTTCCTAGAAAACGCAGTTTGCAAGAGAGGGCTGGTAATTTTGTATGAAGTGCCTCCTCCAGATTTTATTTTCTAAAACAATTTGTGCAGTGCTGCAAGTGGGTGGCAGTGGTGGTATGTACTGTTGGAATTTTGCCTTGACCCTGCCAAAATCCATTCAACCAATGATCTTTGAATACTTCTTTCCAAGCCACATGACTGGTTTTTGGCTTCTGCAAAGGTTATGTTTATCCAAAACCACCCTTAAAATTCAATCCAAAACCCCCTAAATGCCCTGTTTAGGATATCTAAAATCAGCTTCTTCTGATTGTTTAGTTTTTTCCATGCAGCCATTGGTTGTGAGCTTAGGCTATGCCTCCAGTCTGAGTGATTGGTTGTCATGTCATTGTTCTCCTATCCTTGCTGGCCATGTGTGTGTGTGCATCTATAAAGATATTTTTCCTTTTACTAAGGCTTGATTCAGGGGACTAATATAGTCATAAGTGATCGCTTTCTTAGCTGCATGTCATTGCAAGACCATTTCAAGCATGAAAATGAAAGTTTAAGAGCTTAAAAGCCAGCTAGGTCACATTTGCCACAACATATGTATTTGTTGCAGTGACAGATTTGCAGTAGTTGGGGAAGATTTAATATGGCTTCATTGCTATCAAGAAACAAGATGATTGTGCTTATCTTATGGCCTTAAATTAATTTAAATTCATTACATTTTAACGAAAGCATGATAAATTTGGATAACAGCAAAGCTGCAGAGAAACTTGCTGATCAATAAAAAAATGCAGTAAAAATTCATAAAATACTGTACAAGCTGCAATGAATTTGATTGTTATATAGCTCTGTCTTCTGCAGATATATGTGGTATCAAACCTCTGTGAAAACATCTTTTTTGAGACATTCTAAATAACAATGGCACCAAGAAAAATTGAAGTGTTCAAGCATGAATTTAGATGCAGAGGAAGAAGCTTTTGCATTTTTAACCAGTTAATGGGTATATTTATTTTAATTATAAGTAAACAGCATGAGGCTGTCTTTATAGCATAAGTCTTGTTAGGCTGATTTTTCAGAGGACTAATTTAAAGTTGCTGTGCTTTGAAGTTAAAGGTCTGTAGCTCCACGCCCTTAATGGACTGTGCTTGTAGGAAGGTTCTTCACAACACAACGAGGTTGATAGGAAAAAGAGCTGGTGGCAGGTTATCTCTTAGAATCTCAGGGACTCGCCAGGGATGACTGAACACATTCCTCACTACACTCAGCACTAGAAAGGTTCCCTGCTCCTGGTGCTTGGCAGGTCAGTGCAGTGGGGCAGCACTTTGATACTCTGCGGTGCCCTGAACCCTCTTTCCATTACGCATGCTGACTTGTCCTTCAGCACAGGAACCTCAGCACATCTTCCACTCTCTTTCCAAAGGATTCTGCTTCAGTCTGTATTGGAGATACAAATATAATAGCTCACACAAGAAGTAAAGCACATCAAAAGCAAATCATCCCAGTAAAATGTCAAACCCTGGAAGAGGGTACATCTGTATGTGTGGGTTGGAGTAAACAAAAAAACGCTATAACCACCTGAGCCTTTAGTGCCTAGCTTGCTTGTTAGTTTCTTTTACTGAAACTGAATATCCACTGCAGAGCATTAGCTCCCCCATTCAATATAATTTGTGAATTATATATTAAATTCAACATCATTATGGCAAAGTGAACACGTCTGCCAGAATTTTTGTCCATTCTTTAAAGTAGCATTTGAAAGTAATTTCATAGGGATGAGTGACTTATCTTGGTAGCTTAATGACTTCCCATGACTAAAACAGTAAATTTGTTATGCAGTGAAGAACCATAATGTGAATACTGAAGTGTCACAGAAAAATTCTACTTTTGCTCAGTTCCAGTTACAAGAGCAGGCTTTGTAGAAGAGTACAGAATAATAAGTGCTGGGGAATGGCCAGGGCTGCCCAGTATTTGATGCAATGTCATCTCTATTTCCTATTTCACAGCTATAAGACTGCCTTTTATCTTGGCACATAAACATTTGGCAGACTTTCATTATTTATGTTTATCACAGCCCTTATGCTTTTGCATAAATCATTATGATTGGTTTTTAATATGACCTACATAAACAGAATCTCATGGTACCTTGTAAGATATTTCAAGTTAGAATCCTGTTCCATGAATACCTGTATTCATAGGCTACACAAATATAACATTGATGCTTGTCATACTCTTTGCTTTCATGTTTCAAAAGATAAGTTTGGAAAGGTATGCATGAGAAACCTACTGCTGAGACCTGGGGTAGCAAGTTTCCCATAGCATTCCTAGAATAACAGAGGAAGAAATATGCAAATCACTTCAAACCCAGACACTTTGGACACAGCTTACAAATTAGTCTTTTTGGCATAAATCCTAGTTCAATAGCTTGATTATTCAACTGTAGTTTTGCACTCCTGCTACAAAAGGAAGGAATTTCAAGCATGTTGTTTGTGAGCTGCTTACAAGCCCTCCCCTATGAACCCTGGACCCTTTTCTTAACTGCAGCAAAGCAGGCTGAGAACATACCACAGAGCAGTGTGCTGGAATAGTTTTTAAATGTTAATGAATAATATGATTACTTTATTAGAGGACCCTTCTGTGATGTGTTTCCAGGCACCGTTCAGGAATGTATTTATGCACACAGTGTTTTATTTGCTTAAGAGAACGAATCATTTTTTTGATATCCTTTGACCTTCCCCCCCATTCCCTCTTTTCAACTTTTCAAGTTGTTGATGTAAAACTCCTGTGAAACAAAGCAGGGTAACTGGCAGAGAACAGTGTTCTAATGTCTGCTATAAGTATTTTTGAAGAGTCACGATCTATTCTGTATCCAAATGATTAAGGAGATCCTGTCTATGCAACAGCATTAATCACTCTTTCAATTATGTCCCTGAACTGCTTCCAGAGCTCTGATATCTTATTTCTTTATCTCATTTTACATGTGACAGGAATGAAAAGTGGCTGTAAAAAAGAAGTGGGCACTAGTTCCCATTCTAGTTCCTGGTATACATAAAACCACAATCCTACTTATATCTGCTATTAAAAATCTGGATAACATTCTCCTTTGTGGAGAGAATTCAACAACATCGATGGGAATAATTTAGGTGTTTTTCTTTAAAGCAGGTTGACAACTTGAAAAACTGTGCTGTAAATTAAAACAGCTCATCCAAGCAGCTGTAAATTGCGTGATTAGCACTTACTCAGCAAATGACTTCCTGTAGACCTCACTGACCTTGTCAATATTGTGAAGGGCATGGCTTCAGATGGAGAGAAATTGCTTTTGAATAGTTGTTCTGAGACAACTATTTGTACAAACAAGTTTCTCTGTAACAAGGAGGCATGAGATAACTTAAAAATAACATGAGAATTTTTAAAGTATAAAAAGAACATACAAAATTTTTCTGTAAATTTGGTGTTCCTGATCCACACTTTTCTTGTTTGTCTCACTGCTTTGTGTTAAAAACTATAATTTTAATAATAATTCTAAAAAAAAAACCCCAAAAAACCCCCCAAACCCAAAACAATCTCAGCTTCTTTGCAGGGGTTATTCATTAGCTGTCATATTCATGTAAGAGCTTTCAGTTGTCGACTTAATTAGACTTAGATGCAAAATAAGGTTTTCTTAGCCCAAAGTTTTACTCCTGATGTAAGGTCAATTTCAAGCCAAGCAGAGTTTTTCTGAGAATCTAAATCATGTGTGTGTCATGGTTCCAGTTGGCAATATTGGTGAGATCTGCTGGTTTAACTTAAGGTAAATATTACCTATTGAAAAGACATTTTTTTCAAGGCATAACACTCATTTTAGCTTTAAGATCCTGGATTCTGTGATTTTTTTTTTTTTCTCCTAATGACTGTTTGTAGCCCAAAATTTATCCAGGTAAGTCAATAGACAATTAAAATAAGATTTGGACCCTTTATTTTTAAATTTGTAAATATTATGTCTCCCTTTTTTTTTTTTTTGCAGTTCACATCTGCACTTGTTTACAAAGTAGACAAATTACAGAACTGTGCTGTGAACTGTCTTGCTTCTTGACAGAAGTGATTTTATTTGCAATTTGAAGTATTTGCTGTCTCTTACCTATAGTTTCCTGAGTACCTACTGCAATGGCCTCGGTAGCAGAAAGGATTTGGAAGTTAAATAGTACAGCTCAAGGAAGCACTGTTTGACTCAAACAGTTTTGCTGTGCGCTGAGATATGTCCAGCCATTGTGACTTAGGTAAGACAGTCCAATGCTGTTGAGCACCCAGAAGAGTTCCTGGACTATAGAACTTGCAAGGACTGTAGAACTTGCACTGTGGCTCTTCTGCAGATTTTTTTGACATTTCGAAATTGGATCTTTTAACTAGCACTAACACTATGGTATTGTCCAGAATTGAAGGCTGTCAGGTGCTCTATAAATTCAGATACTCTTTCTGTTAAAGGACTTAAAACTCAATTCACACAACACCCTACTCCTTGTAAGAGTAATTTCAATGGAACAAGAGAGAATGGAGAAAATAACAATACAATAATTGGCTTAAGGAAGCTGTTAAGGCCTTGGATTCCATGGTCAGTTCTCTTTAAAAAGATGGGAAAAATCTCATGGAAGGAACTGATTTGGAAAACCAGTTCAGTTCTAGGCTGTTCATTCCTGTCTGTACACACAAATACAGCTGATAATATGCAGTATATTCTATCTGCAGGTGCCCATGTTTGCTTTAAAAATTGAAACCTAATTTCATCTCCACTCATAAGATAGAGAAAATGATATAAGGTAGTAAAATAGCCAGCTCAGGCTTACACTGTAGGGGACCATCAAAGGACAGGATTTCTTATCAGCTGCATACTATTTGCAATACACTTTGCCCTTACCCTTATCTGAAACAAAACTAATAACATGACTTCCTACTGACATCGTTTTGAAAAAAATATTAAATCAAAATTATTCATCGCTTCTGCCTTCAGTTCATGTCTTCTTTGATATAGTAACCTGTACTGAAATTTAAGTGCAAAAATATTCCACTACCTGTGCAGCCTATTCAAAACAACTCATCATTACTGTGTACGAATAGATTTCATGGCTATCTTTGATGAGCAGTGCTAGACTCTAGATTCCAATACCAAGTGTTCCAACATCGTGAATTTTCACACTTCGTGTTCAGACCTGCTTGCTTCCACAAATGAGCACAAGAATTCAGAAAGAAAAACCAGGTCAAAGGCATTTTAGTAAGGCATGTATCCTCATGGCAGGAAGTAAAGTAAGCTGATAGGAGAGACACTTAGCTGAATCAGAAGAGAAATTCTCAGGTGCTTTGTGTGTTGCCAAAAAAAACTTCCAAGTGCTTGCAGCTTTCTGGTTTGGTGTTTTGTTGTTGTTTGTTTGTTGTTTTTTGTTTTTCATAGTTGTAATTAATAAACCACCAGAAAATCCTATGAATACTTTGTGGGCAGTGTTGGGGAAGGTTAAGACTTGTATCTTAGGAATAATAAACCATGTATTTTTGATATCTCAGCACTGTCATAATGACGCATCTCTGAATTTTACAGGATGCAGTCTGTTATAAAACTGTTAAAGTGCAGTTCTGTCCATATGTTACTCCTTATGTTATTTGGATAAAATTCTGGCAAATTCAGTAGCAGCAGCAGCTTATGGCAATACATATACCAGATTCTATATGCTGTTGTCCTGGTTTTTTTAATTTTTTTTTAATTTTTTTTTTAATTTTCAGCTGAATAAAAGGACTCATTCTACGTTTGTTAAATGTTCAGTTACTAGGGTTAAGACTGTGGAATTTCTTGTAATTCTAAATTTAATTCAATAAATTTTGTCATGCCAGCCATGTAGCCATGACTCTGAAGCAGTTGAAGGATCAGTTACACGTTTTCTGTGATGAACTTTGGACTTCATGAGCTACTTTAGGGTTTGTACCAATTTCTAAACAGAAACCAACCGTTGGTTAGCATTTTGCAGAAAGTTACTGCTGACATCTAGTGGTGTTCTTTGAGAATACTAAACCCTGACAAATTCGTCACCTTCATGAGTAACTGCTAACCTGATACTTCGATGTTGCCTTTTCAAAATAATAAAATGTGACATTTCACGTTATAAATAGCTTTCTTGGGGGGGGGGAGGTGGAATAGAGCCAAGAGAATCAACTGCAGCTCTATGCTTTTGAAGTTATTTTACTTATACAGGAAGGTTATTCAATGCATTTCTCCTAAATTTCTTATCATAAAGGTAACTTTCCTATAAGAAAATAAAATATTTCTCATAGTTCCAGTTGCTAAATGAAGTGAAAAAAAAAGTATCCTGGATGCATTGTTTTTTTATCAATCTATTTGTATTTCAACTATTAGCCATAATAAAGCAGTGATTAATAGTTTCAGGTCTAAAAATCTCAAGGAATTTCAAGAAACCTAATAAGTATTTGCTTATGTGTTTGGCCAGGTAGTAACATATAAGATCAAATCTGCTGTCTTTACTACCTCCTATGGTTTCTCCAAATGAAAAGCTCATTTTTTGTTTCTTTTGCTTTTGATTTAAGGTTTTGGTTTGTTAGGGTTTTTTTCCAATACCATTAACACAAGAAATTCAAATCTGAAGAGAAGTATAGCATACATTGTTTGTTTATAAAGTACAGTGAGGGAGATCACTTCTGAAGTAGATTCTTAGCAATTAGAGAAACTTCAATTATGCAGTTTGGAGGATACACTGAGACACTCTGGCTGATGCAATATACACATGCATTTGTTTTCATTTTAGGGGCAGATATTAGGTATATAGATTTAAGACACTGAACTTCAATTGAAGAGGAAATTAATTTGATTTATGGTCACATTCATGTAGACAGATGACCCTGATTTTACAAAGTTTCCCAATGTGATCAGGAGCAATCTGGCATGAAGAGCATAATACAGCACCTAACTTGTGTGGTGGTGTAATTAAAAGGAAAAACTGATGTGAAGTCTCTTCTAGACAACACAGCCTATATACTTTATTTCCCCAATATGGATTAGACTTTATGCTTGATATAGTCATGCATGCTGAACTGAAGTAGGTTACTTAGATATACTGAGAGTTCATGTCTCACCTAATTCCAGGAAGTCAAAAAACTTTGAAGCTATTAACTAGACAGATGCAGACAATGGTTGAATTGTAAATGTAGATTTAATCTTTGGACAATTAATAAGAAATTCCTGACGGGTTTCATTTATTCATTTGGCCAGTATAAGGGCAAGGATGTAAGATGTTCCCACCGCTTAATACATGACCTTCAGAAGGTCAACCTGTATTGTAAATTTAAACTGTCAGTGATCTTTGTGTGCAAATCCTATTTTCACATGTGTACGTGATAAGAACGTGTAAGCCCAACATTGTAAAGAAATTGCACTAAGGTTGAGACAATCAAAAAAGGCAATATTCCAAAGGGAAGGGTTCCAAGGAAGCTAGAACGTAGGCATGGTGTTTTGGCTAAATGCATGTTCTGGCTTTACTTTCATCATCTTCAGTAGTGATGTCAGGGCAATGAGCTGCAGGCTGGTGAAACCCACCAAACCTTTCTCAAATCTTTCAGCATGCAAGACGCATTCAGAAATTGCTGCTTCAGAAATCTTCTAGATCAGAAAATGCTGCTTGGAAAGTTCTCCCTTTTTCTTTTTTAGCGTGTGTTGCTCCTACAGACTGTAATGCTATAACATTAACGTAACAGTTTTTCACAGAACTTTTTAGTGCTCTTCTTTTAATTTCCTGTTGCTGTCTGTCTCTTTACACTTTCTTTCTCCTTAAGCAACTTCCAAATGAGCAGCCCTGCTTCACCATCCAATAAGCAGAAGACAGAATTGAAACCTTAACAAAAATTAATAAACTAAATCTGTGAGTTTTTTCAGGCTATCTTCACATCCAGAAATATATCAGAATGTTAATTTCACTTGATTTCTTTTGATCAAATGACAAGAAGCCTATAAACTTGTCTTTAAAAGACAGGTTTTGACTGTGCAAAATGTGAATGACACGATTAAAACCAACAGATTAACATGTTATGTTTGAATTTTCATTTTGGAGAAATAGAATATAGGGATTCTAAAATTTCACATTCTTCTGTTAAAAATAGCTTTAGTTTCCTTAAAAACTAATGCCTTAATCTCTGTATTGCTGTGCAATCCAGCAATTCAGATAAGTGTGTGGTATAATACCAGTAAACCATAAGCAAGCTATCAATTGGCAGGAGGCAATGTGGTGCCTCATGTGACAATTTTTTCTAATAATTCTTTGTCCTGTACATATTATTGACAGATCTATAACAAATTTTCTGATTGTGGGATGCTACCGTTATCAATGTATGTTTTCTCTCATGCACCTTTCCTGTGCAATATTCTCTTTATTTTTCAATTTGTACTGCAGGTTTGTGGTTCCTTACATTGTAGGTAGTGTTTCATGGTCTGTGACAGTGGCCTGTGCAGATGTTTGGCAGATCCTCCTGATCTAGACTGTCTGTAAAAGCAAGAAGCAGATCCCAATGACATTGACTGTCACTTACAGGTTTTATTTGGCCGTGTTGCTTGGCAAGATTTTCTGCAGAATGTAAAATCATCTCTTGCAGAATCTTTCTAGCTCCCAGTATCTTTTTTTGAAATTAACAACGATCAGCAATTGGTTGCATAATACAAGGTTTCAACTGGATATTAAAAACTCATTAGACAGATCTAAGTAGTCTGTGTGGTGACCTTCAATTGTCAGGTTTTCTAGCACATTGCCTGTCTTACTAACAGTGAATGATAAATCCTTACTTCTGGTAAATTAAGTCAGAATTCACCCGATGTAACCTGCTGTGGAGCAAGATGCCAGTCTTAGATAGAATTTTTCTATATACTGTCTTCTGATCCCTGGTCCTTATGCTTCCTAGGTTTCTGTGTGCCTGGGGTGGTCTCATTACTGCAGCAAGGACCCATATTTTAAGTGCATAAACTCTATATCTCATTTTCTGTTGTTTGCATAGATGCACAACACACTGCTGGTTTTCTTCTTGTCTTTACTGCCCATTTATATTATTATTAAGCACCCCCTGATTCTTTAGAAAATAGAAACCCTACAGATAACCAGTTTCCAACGTTACAGACCTGCTGTTTTAGTTGTGCTAAACAGTGTGGTGACTCACACTTCCTTAACACTGTTCTGCAGTTTTACTTTTCCTAATGCAAATCAGGCTGAATGTTATGCTGTTATTCCATTAAATTCCCCACTGGGTCAAAATTACAGCCAAGTTACTGGTGCATTAGGTAATTAAATCCACTTATCAGGATGGTTAATGGAGAACAGCAGAGCTAGTACCATGCAGGGGAACATATTTATATGCAAATGCCTATTTGTATTTACAAACACTTGTTTCCAAATCTATTTTGTATGCTCAAAGCAATAAACTGTAGGCAAGAAGAAACTGGCCTCAAGGAATGCATTTTGTTCAATACAGTAAAAAAATTGTGATAGTCTCAAGCTTCAAGACATTGAATCAAGCCCAGTGCTTTACAATTTGTTTCTAAAGTGTTTTCTTGAATTTCACAAATTTTAATGGATAAATTTCTGTCTGTAATATTAATATTTCCACTACTTACATAAAACTTGACATAATGATTAAATTAAATTGTAAATGTGTATCAACTGTTAAACCTAATATTTTATTTAGACAGTTACAATAAGACACACTTCTCTATTTTTTGTGCCCTTGTTCTGACTGGGAAAAGGAATTGAAAGGTATTGTTCCATGCTTTATTTATAGATAAAAGTTTCACATTCTTAATCTTAGGAAAAAACCCAGATGTTTAGGTCTGCATACAAATTTTGTAATAATCTAACACACAGATCCTCATATTTCAATCTAACAAGATTAGAGTAAAAGCCTGGCATTTTTGCTAGCAGTTATGATTGACCTTTCATTTTTTTCTTTTCTGTGAATAATTTTCCATCTCTCTCTGTCTTGCAAATAGAGGGCTACAATGTCACTGTAGACAATGGACCTAAAAAAGCTGTTGATTGGATTCATGTAGCTGTTGTGTTCACTTGGATTCAGAATGAAAAACAGAAATTTTAAACACCTGTAGAACCAAAGTTTTGTTTTAAGAACATTGAATCATGTTACTTCATCCTAGACTTTACTGAGTTCATAATTTTTTGTGTTATATTTGTTACATTTAGGATTACATAGGTCATGTTTACCACTACTAAAATAAATTCTATGGTGTTTCTTCTTCAAAAACTTTGTCCAAGTAGTTGTTCCCCAGATACCAGAATCTGGTTTTATGAGGAATGTTACAATTTCTTTGGCTATCCTGCTCAGCAACCTCAAACCTGTGACTAAAATTGTAATACGTTGATTTTAATAGTTAATTGAAGGCAAATTAAACAAAGTCATATTGGGAGCAATGTGTGAATATCCTTGAATTCTTCACAATAAAAGAGCATTGCCAAAAATCTGACACAGTTAGGTAGAATACACAGAAGAAGGATCATCTGTGTGGAGTCCATGGTAACAGTGATATTTCCAGGAGGCTCACAATCAATACTCACTGCATTTAAAAGCATGCTCATGATTTGCTTACTGCTTTGTTAAGGAAGTTAGATGTAGCAACTCATGTATATGACTGATTACACATTAGAAACTTTTTAATACCTGGCAGCTGAGATTGTCTCCCTTCATTGCACTCAAATTTGATAGGGTTTAAAATATATTTACTTTCGTGAGGAGAAAACAACCTAAAGAATAACTTATTGCTACTGTTTCCATCTTTTCATGAGAGACATTAGAAAATAAATGTGGACAGGACGTGCTTGGGCCATTGTAAAGAAGCAATTTTGGATTTGAAGTCAGCTGTCAGTACAGCCAAATACTTCTTGGGGATGAGGAATTAAAAAGTGTGGACTACCTGGCTGTGTTTTCACAGTTATTTACTTTGGTACATCTTACCTTCTGTGAGCTCCAAGGTAATATGAACATATGGGGCTTTGAGGTCACAGTGATTCCTCAGGAAAAAAATCAATGCAAAAAGATACTAGATAGAGATTTCAGTAAATGAAAAGCTAAAATGCAGCTTTTAAATACAGGTTACCTTCAGAAGCCAGAGATTACATTGTCTTCAAAGCATAACAGGAAAATATTTTTTAAAGTGGCAGGCTTGTCGTAATATTAGCTCTTTGTGTTGCAAGCATGAGCATAAATCAAATGATGGATTTTCTACTTTATTATTAAAGTTTGCTATGTTCACAGTGAAACCACTTGGCAAAGGAGCCACTGTATGTGACCTGCAATGGGATATAGATTTCCTGTTTGAAATATACTGTGAAAACATGCTTGGCAATATGCCAGAAAAAGGGGGAAGAACAAAAAAGGAAGGGATTCTGAAACCAGACTATTAAATACTGTGGGGAGATGCTCTCAAATAGAAACTATTTCAATTAAATATGTCTAATATGCAAACTTAATTGAGAAATCTGGATAAGTACAAGATTTTAGGAAGGCTATCACCTTTGGGGACAGTTCTTGGAGGTACAAAAATATTTCACAACACAAGAATACCTGAGTCCTAAATTCTGACTTGTTTACTACTTCCTTACAACAAAATGCTAAATCATTTAAGAGCAATAGTTATATATACATGAATCCAGTGCTGCAAACCTGAAATGTTGAGGGGCATCTTTTATAAAATGGTGGCATAATGAAGTGAAACATTTTGACCTTCTCTGACCCTGTCTAAAAGGTTAACTTAAAAGTTACTGACTTCTCCTTTGTCTGGCTCCAGGGTTCTCTCTTTGGAATTACACTCCCCTGGATGAAAAGTAAAGGTATTGACATATTTGTGCTAGCATTGATGCATCCTTGCTGAAGCAGTGGAAGGTGCAGTGAAAAGGGTTACAAAGGCTGCCTTTGTAACTGTCCCAATAAAGAAAGGAAGTGTTTGAACAGGAATCCATCCTAGAGCTGAACTCTCAGTTCTCTAATTTGCCTCCTGGCTAGGCTAAGTAAAGCAACCTAACTGTAGTGAAAAAAGCTTTTGTGAATGCTTTTACAGGCCAGAATATTTCAGATACCTGTTCTGCTCAGGTAATGTGACCTATTCTGCAGTTGCAGTTGATCTTTACAGTCAGTGCAACACATCAGAAAAGTGTACACCATGGTGTCAAAGCTGATGAGTCAATGTTGTACTTAATCTTTTCGTGTTCACTTGTATTTTGAATGCTACTTGCAGGTGACAAACACTTTAGTCAGAGCCACTGCTCTTGGCTGGCTACTAGGTAGCTTAAATCCCAAAAAATGGCTGGAGTTCTCAGCTACCTGCCCAAGTCATGTTCATGTTCCCAGGTTTTATTCACACTT
>WBMY01010424.1:32633-44620 GCA_013397315.1 Donacobius atricapilla
AATTCCGCAAGAGGAATGAAACAAAGAAATCCATGGAAGCAAATTCTTCTGCCTTTGAGGTCTGGGAGGATGCTAATGAACATACCCTGCCTGTGATTCCTTGCATACCCTTTTCCACTTTTGTGTCAACAAAAACCTCATGTAATTTAATTTTCACAACTTGTAAATTAGCAGTACTGACTGAGCAGTCTTAGAGGAACTATTGCACCCCAAAGTCACGTGATGTGCTAGATGCTTCAGCGGTACAGTTAAACTTAGCCAAATTCATGTAATCACAAGGGAAGAAGCATCTATTCTTGTCTCAGGAGGCAGATCCAAACTAACTCTGTCTGCTGCACTGTTCTCTCTTCTAGCTGCCTTGATGTAGAAGGAGGTCCCCTGTCAAGACTTGACTCAGATCTTTAGCGTTCAGGTCTGCTCTTTCCTGCTTTCTTTTTCCTGATAGCTGTGCTCACTTCCAGACATCTTTAAATTCTGTTTCCACGAACCTGTCCATTGTTGCATAGGATGTCTGAATCCAACCACAACAAAAGGTGCTTTCACCTTTTGAGTGGCTGATAGTCATTGAAGTATCTGCATGTGTTCTCTCATTTTAGGTCTTCCCCTTGGTGCTTGCAGCATGACTTGCAGTTTACAAAGCCACTGAAGTCCCATTAGCCATGCACTAAGTTGATACACTTTTTTGTACCTGAAGATCAGGTAAGATCTTCCTTTTTTCCTAGGCCCAGTTTTGGTGGCATGTTAGCTGTGAGAGTGTTCCATGAGATACTGCACTTACATCCCCACCCTTCTGTGTTTGTAGACTGGATAAGCTTAAGCTGGGTCTGTGCAGCAACTGGTTACTCTGCTTGGCACAGTAGGACGTGAAATAGATTGACTCCATATAGTTGTCAGAAGAGAAAGAAGGCTTTATTTACAATTCCAACAGTTCTTTTATAACATGCTCTGCTAAAAAGGTATATTATTGGTCCATCGGACTGACACTTCTCTCCATTGGTTAAGTAATAGGAAACAACTCCTGGGGACAGTTGTTATGGGAAAGGGAACACTGTTTACTTAACCTGTTTTGAGAAACGGAGGGAGATGTTTTGAAAAAAGAAACCGTTGACAGCTTTCCCTTGGGGAAGGAGCTAGCAATGGTTAGCAAGCTAAAATTCTCTCAGGCTCAGAAATATCAAGCTGCTCTTTAACATATAATTAAAATGGCTACATCTCCAGTATTTTGCCTGACTGTGTTTTGTCACCATTCAGAGCCACCTCACTCAAGCTTACCTTGACCACAATGTGAGAGCCTTGCCTAATTTTTGTGCTGCTTTTTTTCTAGATTATTCTCTGGACATGTGGATTGCTTGACTATGCCCTCCATTATGTGCTGTCATGCTCTTTCCAGAACTTGAAAACATAAGTATAGAGTAAAGTAGGCTACACACTGGAGTTATGGCAACTTGGGAACCTGATGAGATTGCACACCACTGAAGTAGGCACAAATGTATCCACTGTGTTGCCTGCCTCAGAGCTACCAACCATACTTGCTGAATCTGCCCTGGCTCTGTACCCCGTGGAGCGTATCCTGCACAGTACTATCTTGCTGGCTCTTGTAAATCACTGCAAAATGTTTACCAGCGCCTCATTGCTTTGAAATTTTCTGTACTAAAAGAAATATTCTTACCCCCAGTGCAAGAGCTCCAAAAGAGTGGAGCTTTTGACCACCCATTGGCTGTTGTCTCCCGGAGCCACTGATATTTTTGTAAGGCTAGAGTGCTGAAAAGGCCTTAGTGAAAAAATTAACAGTTTCACCAGCATCAGATGGTTTTCCTCCCTTGTGCCTGGGAAAAGCATAGCTTCCTAATAGTGTCCTCTGTGTATAGGGAAGAGAGGTTTGAGAGGCAATAAATTGTGAGGTGAGATCAAAGAGCACATTTTATCTGTAGTTATGAGTATGGTGTAGGGAGACATAAAATACCAGACAGTATTGCTGTGCTGGAATAGTGATCTGCAAAGGTCATTAATTATTATGTTTCCTACTATCAGTGTGATCTTGTATGCTCTAAAGCAGCAGAATTACAGCATACAAAGTAAAAGTCCTCTTCAGATTAATTTAACGCGCCTTCAGCTGGCTGTGTTTCTGATCAAATGACCTTATCCTGATACGAGCACACTGGACAGCATGGATCAGAAATTTACTCTTCTCACACCAAGAAGAAAGGGAGGATCAAGGTTTAACTGTGAAATTGAATGAAAGGCTTTAGAGCCATTCAGCTCCACAGGATTTTGGTTCTGGTCTCAGTTTGTGTCCCAACTCCAAGAACAAAAACTAATTTGTATTTGGCAACTGCTGAAAGAATTCAGAGAACAGAAGTAGTAAGTAAGGGACTCAACCTCTTTGTTACCAAGCCTAACTCCCAGTCAGCCTCCTCCACAGCAAATCTATCGGTAGTCCCAAATTTAGGGTAGAAATCAGCACAAGATCTCTCCCTCCCCAGAGATCCTGATGGGCAGGCAGTTAACACATTGCTGCGGGTTATAATTTCAAACACTTCCAATAAAGAATTAAAGCTCAGCTTTATTATTTTCTGGGTTAGCCTGCAACTACCAACTCTCCACTTAAGAGGGGACCACACAACTACTTTAAAATGTCAGGTGACCTCAGCTGTTGGTGTGTTCTACATATAGCTGGATCAGTTCTGCAGAATATTCATGAATGCCAATGTAGTTGAAGGTATAGCACTTCTTTTCATGTCAAGAAGCTAGTACTGAGAAAGTCCCCTCCAGAACACTGATGGTCAGGTCCTTCGGAAAGCAGGGACACACAGATCCACAAACAGAATGAAGAGGACACACATCTGAAAGCTGTACCTGAAACTTTGACTTGGACTTTTAAAAGCAATTTGTTGGTTAGTTGTTTTTTTAAATAAAAAATATTTTATTTTCTCTCTTAGAAATTAAATCTATTACTATATCACATAATCAAATTCCCCTTTAAAAAGAACACTGTACATGGATCTGCAGGAAACATTGTTGCTGTTTCTACTTTAAAAACTAATATTCCTATGTCAGTAATTTGTCAGTCAGGATATCGTTACTTGGGATATGCCCTTGAGGATTTTCAAAGACACTGGAAGTAGCCAGGAATAAATTGTGACTGAGTTTTAAATAGGATCGTGTGGTGCGGCTGCTCATTTGTGACGCATCTGTGTGTTTCGATCGGTTTACTTGTGGTCAGCAGCCACAAGTTGCAGCCCAACTATGAGGTTAGGAGCTATCTCCACCCTAGCATCTCTGAAACCCTTCCTCTCAGGAGGGTGCGGCGGGATGGGGGAGCCGTGGCTGCCGCTGCTGGGGGATGCTCATCCCTCGGGCTGCCAAAGCCGGCCCGGCCGCTCCTCCCGCTTCCCTCGCCGTGCCTGGCCACGCTTTCGGTTTCACTTCTCCCGGCTCTAGGCAGAGTGTTTCCTCGGGGTTTTCTTGTGCTGAGAAACTAGTGCAGAGGTGGGCTCTTCCAGACAGGAGGGGATAAAGCCCGCAGAGGTGAGTCGGTAAAATTCTTCACTTCATAGTGAAAAACATGAATATCAAGGTGCAAAGGCAAAGTGCTGCTCAGGAGCTGGGGTGATTTCCTTGATCCTGGATTTCTCTTAACTTGCAAGTTTGCCAAGTCAGTGCCAGGTTTTAAAGTTCTTGCTCATAGTGTTAAAATTGTATTTCTTTCTTTTGCCCGTCTGAAACTCTGCCCCTGAAGTCTGATAATGGGTGTGTGCTTTCTTCACTGGACCCCTGGACAAAGCTAAAACACCTAAAGCTGATTCCAGATTTCTTGCAATTGAAAAACAGGAAAAGGCAGCCCATTGGGCCTTGCTGGAAGCCAGCTGAAGAACCTGCTTTGTGATTGTGCAATACATTTCTTCTCCCTTTCAAACTTAAAAGTGTGCTGGCAACAATTGCTGCAGAACCCAGCAGCTGTCTGATCACCCTAAAATAAACCCTGACAACGATGGAGACCAGGATGCAAGGTTCTGTCACAGGTAAGCTTCCCTTTTGTTTTCCTTAGTGTTTCCAGCAATTGGGATGCAGAGGAAAGAGGCAGATCAAGTGGTCCTTTCTTTTCCTCAGCTACAGGTACACGGGCGCTGTTTATGGCAGCAGCTGTAGTGGGCCAGGCTGTCTGCCGGGCCAAGAGTTTGCTGTCCCCTCCTCTTCCCCATTAACCAGTGGCAGATGAGTGGAGAGCCAGGCTATGAGAGCTGCAGGATGTGGGTCAGCCTAACATGCAGTCCTCAGCAGGGAATTGTTTTTTTATTAAACCATCTTTTGTAGTCCTTTGTGTGTGCCTTTGCTATGTTTTATGGCCCTCTATCGCTTGCTTGTATCCCCACTCCTACTGGATTATACAAATGTCTCTTCTTAGATGGCCAGGTTGCTCCCAAAAAAGCAGCCATGAGGTTCCCCTCTGGCTACTGTAATGTGACTTTTTGTCACTGGAGCTGTCCTAATGCATGCCCTCTGAAAAAGGCAGTTCAGCTATGGAGTCAAACTCTGCCGGGGTCTCACCTGCTAAGCTCCTGTTTGGCTGCAGGTTGCACTGTTAATTCCTTAGAGTGTTTTTTGTTATGCTAGTGGAAATTTGTCTCTTTAGAAAACATCAGTTTTGAAGAATTCTTCTTTTTTTTTCTTTACAAATGTGCTGTTTTAATTTCTCTTCTCCTTTCTTGTTTCATTGTTTGCTAAAGCACAATACTCTAATGTGCTCAAAGCTTGATCATATTAATTAAACATAGGTTCCTAGCAAAGGAAAATGGGAGCTGTAGAAGTAAGGAAGCTCATACTTCCCATGAGTTAGTCTTCTGAGAAGCTCTTGTAGCTTCCTGTTAAGTCTAGGTGGGTTTATTCCCATCTATAACCTGTTCCGTAATGGGGCAATAATAGCCTTCTCTGCCTGGGAGCCCATCCTGTTGAGACTGAACTCATTGGTAAATTGAGGTTGGCTGGAAGGTTCCAAGTTTGTTGGCAGAAGGCCATACAGAGATATGTGTGTATCAAGACCATGGAGACACTTTAAGCATCAGGGTTGAAAGTATAAGTTTTCTATTTTTAAAAAAGAAAAAATTGAAGACGGGAACCTAAGCTTACTGTCCTCTGCTAAAAGCATGAAAAGAAATGTTCTTGCAAGCAGTCACAAAGTATGTTCACCCTCTACTAAAGATTAATTCTGTAGAGAATAATATGGAAGGACTCTTCTTTTGATTAGAAGAAATGCCATTTAATTAGAAAAGCTGTATGACTCAGAAGGCTAATCAAACACTTCTAAGCTCTTACAGCTCTGTTCTGGTCAGAATTTATATGAAATTATTTTCTTCCTTATGCAGTTTCATTACTAGGTGATAAAGATTAAATTCACTAGGTGAATTTAAATCTAATAGATACTAAATGGAAAATGAACGAAGTATGAAAAGGCCTAAGATTCATTAGAAATGTAATGACAAAACAGAGCAATTGAAAACTAGAGTTTCAATTTTGATATCCTAATCTGAATGACCAAAAATTAGTTATGGGGTGGAGTATATAAATTCTTAAATGTGTACGTTTTCCTGAAAGTATTTGGGTAAATATGTTGAATCTATGGGCACTGTCTCTTCTACACCTTGGCTCTTCTCCATTTCTTTCTCTGATTAGGTTGGTACTGATTTATTTTGTGTGTTCTTACTTTCTCATATATGTTCCTATAGCCTAATATTTCTTCTTTCTCTGTAAGGTGGAATGAAAGTTAGAATTTTGTGTGATTGACTTGTAAAATAAAAATTGGCAAGAACAGTAAAAGAAAAAGTGTTATATTATGTATTTTTACTGCATATAACTATAAATATTTTACATGTCATTAACCTCAAAGATCAATTACTAAGATTGAGAGGCTTATGTACCATTTGTCATATTTATTGTATTTCATGAATGTTAAAGCAATGCAAAATTAATCAGAAAAGAGAAAGCTATTGGAAATTTTCATCGAGAATAGATAAAGTTGGTAGGTTTTTGAACATATCCATTTTTATGTAGGAAAATATTATTGCTTTTAAATAAAAGTCTTTATTTAGAGAGATTATTAGACATAACTCTCCTGCAGAAATGAATGTGAAAAAAATTATGGGTTAAAAACACCGACTGTTTGCTCACTATGAAAACACATCTTTATTGAGCCTTGCTTGCTTAGCCTTCAGTTGAAGATGCAAGTTGTGTCAAAATGATTGTAATTTGCGGTGTTCATTTTGCCTTTGCAGACAGAATGATGCGAAATGCTATTCTTTGGTGGAGCAGCTTATATGTCAGACTGATGTTTGTCTTCTGGCCGTGTCCATCAGCTGGAAAGCAATGTCATATCCAAAACGAAATGGCTGACTGCAGTCACCTAAAGCTGACTCAGATTCCCTCTGATCTTCCAAACAATATAACGAGTTTGGACATTTCTCATAATCAGCTAAGACAGCTAGGTCCTGCAAATCTGACCAAGTACAGCCAGCTGGTTTACTTGAATGCAGGCTACAACAGCATCTCTAAACTGCAACCGGAATTGTGCAAAAATGTGCCCCTGTTGCAGATTCTAAAGTTAGAGCATAATGAATTGTTTAAGCTCCCCGACAGAGTCTTTGCTTCCTGCACCAACCTGACCGAGCTCAGTCTAGGATACAACAGATTAAATATAAAAAATGATCCTTTCAA
Organism: Donacobius atricapilla; assembly: GCA_013397315.1. Lineage (NCBI taxonomy): Eukaryota > Metazoa > Chordata > Aves > Passeriformes > Mimidae > Donacobius > Donacobius atricapilla. The sequence continues at coordinate 39,342 of WBMY01010424.1, forward strand.
AACCCTGAAGGTAAGAGTTAGAAATGCATCTTTTCTGTAAATAAAGTATAAAGGGGGAATTTACTGTATTTTCCAGTGTGTATACAGAACTGCTGCCTTGGTATCTCAAAATACCCAACATATAATCCTTTGATGGATTTTTGCTGAAGTAGAGGCCTTGTGGCTTCTTCTGTTACAGCACTTGGAATCTCAGTCATCCTTGTGAGTCAATGCTCTTCATTCCTTTTTCTGTATTGCATCCCTTTGAAGCGCCTCTCCACGCAGGATATGTGCTGAGCAAATAGCAGCAGCAGGTGATGAGAATAGCTGTGAGGTGCATGGTGTGGAATCTGAGCTGCCTGGGTAGCTGGTAACCTAAATTCTCAAGGTTGAGGTTTAAGTATTCAAACCAGGAAGGCCAGTGCTCAGGCTGAATGTAGTGTCTCTCAGGACTTTAGGAATCGAGAAAGAGTAAAAATGTTTTTATTGTACCTTTGCTTTACCTATTAGTTTACATGTAGTTAAATATTGTCTGTAGCAGAGATTGGGGGACCACCACAGAAAGCAGGAAAGGACTATTTCACTGTCTTTGCACCAGGTAGGAATCATGCAAAAGGAAGAGCCTAAGGACGAAAAAAAGTTAAGACAATGTGTAGGTACTAATTGTCACTCAGTATTCTAATGAGCGTGCATGTGGTTTTGAGTAGGTCTGAACTTTTCTGCTAAACGCAGTATTCCAGGTCAGTTACATCAAGTCTACTTGCTTGCATTGTAAGACTGCTGACACAACTAAATACAAGTGAGCGCAGCCAGCTTCCATGCTGGGAGCTTCACCTTCCTCATTCCATTTACGGGACTGGACCATGCTGAAGAACTCCAGAATGCAATGTTTAATACTGCAATAGTTGTAACTGCAGCCAGCCATTGGCTTTTGCATTTATCACTTTATCTGAGGCAGAAGGGCCTTCAGTGAATTAAGGAACTTTAACTAAATCTACTTTGGTTTGCAGTAGTTACTTTAGCAGGTTAATATCATTAATACTTTAAAAGTTACTGGTGTGAAAGATACAGAATACTCCTTCCAGCAGGAGCTTGAAAGCATTTTTCCATTACAAATTTATTTTAAGTGTAGTATTGCAACTAATTTCTAATCAATTATACACTAATCAAATATTTCTATTTTTTTTGTGTATTACATAGAATAGAAATTTAAAAAAAAAACCCAACTTTTTTTTTCTTGCATCTTCTTTCCAGAACTTGAATATTTTGGACCTATCTCATAATTCTTTGAAGTCAGCCAATTTAGGATTGGAGCAACAGTTGGAGAAACTCCATGAGCTCATGTTGTATAGCAACCAAATCACTGAGTTGAAAAAAGAAGACTTCAGTTTTCTTAGTAACACCTCATTGAATAGTCTTGATTTGTCATCAAATCCACTAAAAGAGGTAGGAAGTATTTCAACCGAAATTCAACAGGTGTAAGTATAAAATTGAACTATCCTGATTTACCCTTTATGGTTTTATGGCATTTACATTACAGTTTTGATCTGCTGAGATCCAAAACCCATTTTATTTTATGCAGCATTACTCCTGACCTCCAGCAGTGATTTACAGATTTACTGTTTTGCCACTGAAATCAGCACAGGCTGGTTTCACATAGGCTGGTTCCATGTAGATCAGAGGTCTCAAGCAAGACCTAAATCGAGGTGCTCTAAGAATCCTTACCAGGTATTTTCTGTGAAGAACTTTTTTTTGCATGTGTTGAAGATGAAGGGCTGACGCACTTTTTAAGTGGGTAAAAAGTGTGGTACTATGCAAGTCTGGTTATACAATCTAGGTTTCACTTCCCAGTTAATCAAAGAGAGCGTTCACTTGTGGCTATGGGAACCCCAGAGAAATAATCATTTCAGAAACATATACTCACACCTTTAAGAAAATCCACATGGGTACTTTGTCTTCCATCTGCCTCACTGGGCTCTCTGACCTGCTTCTCAGTGTTATGATTCTTTGAAGAGTGATGGTAAGTGTGGCAATTCTAAACTGGTTGATCCTCAGCATATGAATACTGAATATGGACTTGCCTTGGTTTGTTTGGTTTTTGTTTGTTTCTTTTGCTTTGTTTCCTTGTTTATTGATCTCTAAAAAATATGTACATTGAACCTACAAGAATATTTTAAGGTGGTATAAGTTTGTATCACTGCTAAGAGTGAATCCCACCATCTTCTTTTGCTTGGCCGCTTCATCCCTCCCTGTTTGTGATACCAGCTTTTATGAGGCCATGTGCTGGATCACTAGGGAAACTCTACAGGTGTTTTTGCTTGGTTAGCTTGAAGTCACACTGGTTGCCTACCTGGTTCACTGTGCGACTGCATGTAGGGCTATTCTGGCACAAGGGTACAGGGTGTGGATGGGTAAATGGCACTACTCCTTTCTTGGGCACTGCTACTGTGTGCCACTTTCAGCTGCTCTGGTTTTACAGTACTGCTATCTAAAAAGCAGCCTTATGCATTTGAATCATTCTGACAAATGGAGTATTTAATCCCTTATCTGATATCTTAATCAAGATGAGGGGCCAGCACTATGATAAAAGCTTGTGATCCGTATTGTGAAAGCAAGTGTGTAGTATTAGATTTCATAGTAGCTTCTGCTTGCGCAGAGAAACTGGGCTGCCTCTTGTCTGTAATACAAGACCTAATAACAAGTAAATTAATTTACCTAGCAGATGCCAATCAAAGAAAACTGAAGAAAGATATCAGAAATTTTAAGATACCTCTAGAGAATGAGTTTCAGACTTTGGATACAAACTTGCATCTCACTAAGCTGCTTTCTATCTTCTTCTAAAATAATACTACTCGGATTTATGATAATCATGTTATAAATGATAGAACTATTGTCCCAAGAAGTGTGAACTCCAAAAAGTGTTTGAATTTGGCTTTGAAGCAATCTGGGTCTAGGAGTTCTATTCTGCTTGAAAATCTCATTTGAAAACCTTTCCAAGTTTTCGTTTTACTGGTCAACTTTCTTACATAATCCCCTTGTTTAGGTCAAGACTTCTTTTTCTTGTCCTTTCAGTTTCATACAGGATGTTTCCACGCGATTGGAAATCTGTTTGGCCTCATACTGAACAATGTTGAACTTGGTGAAAATTGCACAAAGAAACTTTGCACAGAATTATCAAACACAACGATTCGAAACCTCTCACTGAGCCATGTGAAACTTTCCTACATTGGCAAGTCAACTTTCCAGGGACTGCAAGGAACACATCTTACAATTTTAAACCTTTCCCAGAATTCTCTCTCTGTCATAGAAGATGACTCATTTCAGTGGCTTTCAAGTTTACAATACTTAAACCTGAAGCTTAATAATATTCATGTATCTCCACGTTTATTTTATGGATTATCCAGTCTTAAACATTTGAATCTTATAAACTCACTTACTGGGAAAATTGAAGATTTTTCTTTTCATTGGCTATACCACCTGGAGTACCTTGTAATGGATAATAACAATTTTCCAGGAATTACTGCTAATATGTTCACAGGTCTGAACAACCTGAAATATCTGAGTCTCTGCAACTGCAACATAAACTTACAAAGAATTACTAATAAAACATTTTCGTCACTTGCTGATTCTAGTTTAGAGGTTCTCAACCTCACAAAAACCAGAATCTCTACAATAGAAAGTGGGGCATTTTCTTCACTGGGACATCTGAAAATTCTTGATCTTGGTCTCAATGAAATTAGCCAACAGCTTACAGGTTATGAGTTTAAAGGTCTTAATAACATACAAGTTATTTATCTTTCCTATAATAAAAACTTGACTTTGCAAAGTAAATCATTCATTTTTGTCCCAAGCCTTAGAAAACTGATGCTGAGGAAGGTAGGCTGCAATAATCTGGCACTTTCTCCTTCACCTTTTCATCCTCTACGAAACCTGACTGTCCTGGACATCAGCAATAACAACATAGCAAACATAAAAGAAGACTTGCTTGATGGACTTGACAAACTTGACATCCTGGATTTGCAACACAATAATTTAGCCCGGCTTTGGAAACATGTAAATCCGGGTGGCCCGGTTCTTTTTTTAAAAGGTCTTCCCAATTTGCAAATTCTTAATTTAAAATCAAATGGTCTTGATGAAATTCCAGTTCAAGTTTTCAAGGGTCTATTTCAATTAAAACACTTGGATTTAGGATCAAATAATTTGAATTTGCTTCCAGCAACTCTGTTTGATGACCAAGCCTCTCTGAATTCATTGAACCTTCAGAAAAATCTGATAACTTCAGTTGAAGAAAAAGTATTTGGCCCACCTTTCAGGAGCTTGAGAAAACTAGAGATGGATTCCAATCCCTTTGATTGTACCTGTGAAAGCATTGCTTGGTTTGCTGATTGGCTTAATGAGAGCCAAGTAGATATACCTGGATTGAGGTCTCAGTACATTTGCAACACCCCACCTAAATATCACAGTAGTCTGGTTTTGTATTTTGATAGTTCAGCCTGCAAAGACAGTGCTCCATTTAAACTTTTTTTTGTGATCTCTGCCACTATTGTGACATTACTCATTTTTATTGTCCTTACCATCCATTTTGAAGGGTGGAGAATAGCTTTCTACTGGAATATTTTAGTTAATCGAATGCTTGGTTTTAAAGAATTTGAGAGACAAGAAGAACAGTATTATTATGATGCCTATGTTATTCATGCAAGAGAGGACAAGAATTGGGTGTCTAAAAATTTCATGTCTCTGGAAAAAAAGAACCACTTTGAAACGAAGTTTTGTTTAGAAGAACGGGATTTTGAAGCAGGTGTATCTGAATTTGAAGCCACAATTAACAGCATAAAAATGAGCAAGAAGATTATTTTTGTTGTGACTGAACACCTCTTACAGGATCCCTGGTGTAAAAAGTGAGTAAGATAAAAAAATTTTATCTGTAAGGGGAAAAATTTCCTAAGAGATATTTTAGCAAGATAATTTTTTATTGTAATTTAAAAAAATAGCATTTAATGAAAAATACCCACACAAAATCTACTTCAATGTATTTACCCATATTGTAACTTCAGAATAATTCCTTAGTTAATAAAGTTAATTGTTTCACACATATGGTAGTGTAGATTGAATATCTAAGTCAATGTTTTAGGCATTTTCTTGGGTGTTTTTTGTGGTTTGTTTGTTTGATTTGTTTGTTTGGAGGCTTTGTTTGTTTTTGTTGTTTTCTGTTGGGTTTTGTTTGTTTTTGTTGTTTTCTGTTGGGTTTTTTTGCTTGTTTGGTTTGTTGGTTCTCTTCTTGGTTTTGTGTGGGGTTTTTT
>WBMY01010424.1:49331-77430 GCA_013397315.1 Donacobius atricapilla
TGCGCCGCGCCCTGCCGGCCCCCAGCCCGCCACCACCCCCGTCCGGCGGCTGCCGCGCCGCAGACAAGGATCCCGGGGGGCGGGCAGCGGCCAAAGGGCTGCTCGTCACCCTGCCCGACATCGGGGAGGAGGCGGCGGCCGAGGGCGACGAGGCGGCCGGCGTCCCGCGGAGCCCCGTGTGAGTGAGCCAACCTGGGGGNGAGTGGAACCTGATTGTTTCTGCAGATCTTGAATGAAAGGGTATCATGGGGTTTATGAACAGTATTCCCTAATTTGGTGTTCTAAACCATGTGCTGCCACGCATGGTTTAGAACCACTAAACTGGGGGATAGAACCACTCCTCCCTCCCCCTAGCAGGCTGGAGAGCAGAACTGGAGGCACAAAAGCTAAAGATCATGGCTTGAGATAAGAACAAGTTACCTGAAAAAGCAATGAAACAGAAACCAAAGAGTAACATGAGCAATATTAATAACAGCATGTACAAGAGAGGTGATCGATTCACATGTAAAAACTCACATGAAATATGGCCAGAAAGGACCCCTGCCCCTTGTGCTTGATGTGAGGTGATACAGAATAACCTCAGGGTCCTAGCTATGCCCCTCCTTGATACCGCAAACATTAACCCTGTCCTGGCCAGAACCAGGACACAGGGAGTAAAGAACAAGTTACAGATAGTGATGTTCATATAAATAGCTGTAATAAATATACTACCCACCAGTGAGCTCAATTATGCTACTTTCACTGTGGCTCAAGCAGGTCTTTTTTACCATGGTAGGAATAAATTCAGATTGTGCTGCTTTTAGATTTAAGTGCACCTATTCCACAGGGTTTTGTCAGAACATATTTATTCCCATTTGTAAGGAAAAGGCCAGGAACATCCCAGTTTCAAATCTCAGTCCTCTACTTGGTGTTCTGTGTGCTCTCTCTGCCAGCTCATTGCACTCCTTGATGTGCTAGGAATACAAGGCAGGGATAAAATTCCTCACTTTGTACCCATGGTTGTTGTGGACCAGCAGCTGCCAGCTTGAAATCGATAGTACAACTAGTGTGAGCCCGGGGTCATACATATAAAGCAACTGGGCTAACCATCAGCCTGTGCTGTTCTTTTGGGCGCCCCAAGGGCCACGTGACCTGTCACTTTCCGAGCTGGCACAATGTTTGCCTTGTCCATAATAACAAGCATCACAGTGTTCCCAAACTGCTGCTGCTGTGGTCCCATTTCTCTTCACCCAGGCGGACAACCCGATGCTGGAAAGCTAGGGCAGAGTTAATTATTCCCCACTCGTGTGCCCTCAGCTCTCTGGCTTGTGCCACTGATACCCTCTACTGCTCTCCAGACTGCCTAGGATGGTTGGGAGCGTGTTTAAAAGCATGGGAGTTGTTTATTCCACACAGCTCCTTTCTGCGTCTGCCTGGCATGATGATAAAGATGTGCTGTGTTGAGTCGCTCTCACTCTCCACTTCTGTTAAGCCCTTCCTATGCACAGATGTGTGAGGAGGGCCCGGCTGTCCTGGCAGGTGGGCTTCGTTTTTGCCCCTTGGAATTAGAAGGGCTTCTACGCGGACGGGAAACCCCACGCTTCGTTTGCCCGGCTCGCCCCGCAGGTGCGCCGGCTGCTGGGGGCGGCTCTCGGGCCTTCTGCCGGCGCGGAGCCCCCGCCCCGGGCGGTGCGTGCCCGCCGGGGTTTGTCTCGCCTAGCAACGCCTGCCGGGCTNGGGGTACGGGGGAGGTGGGCGTCCCTCACTCCTGTGGCCTCCTTCCCCCGGCTTTCCCTGCCTCTGGGTGTCCTGAGGGGTGCCGAACATCTCCGTGGGCAGGGTGTTCCTTCCTTCCTTCCTTCCCCCGGCGGTATGCCAGAGGCAGGGAAGCGCACCTTTCACGGGTAGGAGCGATGGCTCGCACGGGGCTGTGTGCGGCGCCGTAAGGAGCGAAGAGCTGGAAAACTCCCGGGGTTCCGCGTGGAAGGGGACGGCAGTCAGAGCCCGGGCCCGCACGGCCGGAGGAAAACTGTCCCGTCGCCGCCTCGGGATGCTCAGGGAGAGAAGCCGAGGTCCAGAGGGCGCGCAGGGGATGGTGAGCTTGCGTAGGTATCGAAAAGGTCCCTCACGTAGGTGTGTGAGTTGTATCAAGTTCTGTCTCCAAGTTGCTACTACGCATCAAAGCAGGTATTTCAGTCACTCCCCAGTGAGATTCCAAAGTGTCAGGTGTGATACTTGGTTTGAATACTTCTGTGTTTAATTTTCAAGTCTCATCTTGAAACATTTAGGGTTTTGCTGCAGATAAAAGAAACCTGTTAAATATATGTGCTTCCATTTGGTGATATTTTGCTACAGCAGAGGTATACTGAAGTGGCTTCTTATTACTGTTTAGAACAGAAGATCTTATAAAAGTGAGTAACAGCTGCATTACGGTATTGGTGGAATTTTTCATACTATTATATAAAAAAAGAAACCTACTGTATATATTTCATGAACATGGAATTGCTGCTTCTGTAGTACTAAACTGTTAATCTTTATTACTGGCAATCAGAATGTTTTGTTACATGTTGATAGGAATGAATGTATATTTAAGTTTTTAAGTCTTTAGGACTGAAATCTCATCCAGTACATTTAAATTTTCAGATGGATTTTGCTCTAACTCTGCTTTAAGTTCAGTTTCCATGTAGCATAATATTTAAAGTAGGAGCACAAATGCTCCCTGATGTACTTCTTTTATTTCCCCCTACTCCAATCTAGAGCTTTTTATTTTCTTTCAGAATATACTGTAAGCTCTTTCAGGCTTAAACTTTTACTGTATTTCTGTAAAATAGTAGCCTTTTGTGAATAGGGAGGTTAATCTAGTTTTATATGTAGTAACAGGGTTCTGTTTATAAGATGTTTGGTGCTTTGTATAAACAATGCCAGAACAAATCAGTGTTATGTCCCTGTAATTTCCCCCAGCTGCTTCTTTTTCAGTACCAAAATAATGCCAAGTAAAATGTCTATGACTTTTATCATTAAAAAATTAAAGAATGGAATCTACTCTTAAAACAAACTGATTGTATTGGGATGAAGAATAAACCCTATTATTTTAAAACTGATTGTGTCCAGCAAAATACTCATTTTGACTTGCTGCTGAACCACTTCTAATTGATATCACCTAATTATCTCTAACTTATACTTTTGTATGCATGGTGGCATTTCAAATATTTTATTCATAGCAGTAAAGGTTATACTGATAAAGTATTGTCTGTCTTCAAAAAACCAAAACCAAACCAGAAAGAGGTAGAAGAAGGAACAAGATACATCACTTTTACAAGGAAAGTCTATATCTCCACATTAGCAATTTTAATTAGATGGTTTCACTTAAGCTTTTAGAAGAAGCATCTTAATTAAATATTGAAAACCTTAGTATTCCTTGCTTAGAGTTGAGATTAGAATTTGTGAGTTACAGAATATGATAATACATTATTGATAGTTATACACAGAAAGCTTTTTCTTACTTAAATGAAGTTCCTTCATGACAAGTTTTATTGCTGTTTAAAATGATTTAGAAGACATCAATGGCCAGTGTATTTTCATTGATATCAATCTAACTATGAGTAATTGGTTAATAAAGGAAAGGATCCATTTTAGGACATAGTATTTTTTTCTTAAGTACGGACAAGTAAATGGCAGTGACAGTACATGGCGAGTGCAAAATAGTGAAAATCTGGTACTAGTTTCTTTCTGTCTTTCCCAGATACGCTAAATTTTCTGATTTCCACAACTACCATCAAGTTGTCCTAATAGTGTATAGGGCTAAACTATGGCAGAACTTTGTGAAATTTTACATTTACTACTTATTTACATAGCAGTTTCATGTTCTTTTAACCAAATTGACGGAAGATTTATAATTAATAAATCTTTGTCTTCATAATGGAGTAAAAAAATCATTTTTTTCCTCTTATTTAAAAGAAAATATATTCTGCTTTAAAAGACCATGACATTTCTTGAGAGGATAAGAAGACTCCTTATGCTACACTTACAATATATTAATGTACCAAGATACACAGATGCCTTTTTAAAGAAACATTATTATTGCTATCCTAACATGTTGCACTAGGAAGGCGAAATAACAACCCCTACCTAGTCTAATGATACATTGGGCAAAGCTTGTGTTGTTTACGGGTGGGTAATATTTTGAAGAAACTAATTTTACTGCTGACTATTTTCAGAATGGTTCTGACACATGGAAAAAAAAATGTTTGTGAACTTGGTATGAGAAGTGTAGCTTTATCTGTGATGTACAAATATGATCTCAACTTTTATTTCTCAAGGCTCAAGCTTTGGGTTTCAAAATTATTAACTTTGAAAGTGTAAGTAACCTGATGAGTTGCAGAAGAGGCTGGAAACTGATTCCCTGTCTCCTGTTTTACCCACTAAAAACAATAGATCTCTTCACACTGTAATGCATATAAACCTATATAGGGCACTGCAGTGTTACTAAGCTGGTCACTTCCTTTATTGTACTGATTTAAAAGAGTAAATATATAGTAATGTGGTGGTTTGCCACGGTCTATTTCTTCATTGCAATGAAATGTGCAAGAACTCAGAAGTAAATTTTAATTTCACATGGTACTACACATTCATCTACACTCTAGATGGATGCAACGAAAAATAATTGCTAATATTTAGTAATATTGTATAAAAACCTCAGTTATGGACTTCCAACAATGGTTTGGGTTGCAAGGGACCTTAAAGATACCTAGTTCCAATCCCCCCACCGTGGTCAGGGACACTTTCTGCTAGACCAGATTGCTCAAAGCCCTGTCCAACCTGGTCTTGAACACTTCCAGGGATGGGTCAGCCACAACTTTCTCTGGGCAACCTGTTCCAGTGCCTCACCATCCTCACAGTAAGGAATTTCTCTCTGGTATCTAATCTAAACCTGCCCTCTTTCAGTTTCAAGCCTTTCTCCCATGTGTTATTACTACATCTTTGTAAAAATGTTACAGCTCTCCAGCTGTCCTGCAGCTCCCCTTTAGGTAATAGAAGGTTTCTTTAAGGTCTCCCATTTTCTTTTCCAGGCTGAACAACCCCTTAACTATCATGAACTCTAAAATTTTGTGAGTTAGGGACTATTTAATTGTTTGTTAATGTAGAGTTCAGCATGCATTGTTCATGGGGGTCACACTTTTAGTTAAGGTTTGGGCTCACAATGGGTATTTTTTTTTTCTTCATCAATATTTTTGGTAAGGAAGAAGATTCTTGAATACTGCAGTAGTTTGATGAAAATTTGTGGTCTTTTCAGTGATGAGATCATTCCTGTCAGTTTTGTCAAATGCTAAAGGAATTAGAGATTTCTTGTCTCACAAAATACTTGGGACTGAATGAACTAGTCTTTTCTCACTGTTGCTACAGTCTTGTTGGGAAAGTTTTGATGTGGTGTGAATGTGTGCTTGTGCATGTATCTACACTATATGGACAAAAAGTGTGGGGATTTCTGTGCTGATTTGCATCCTTCACTTGAAAACATATGTTCATAATGTTCACAAGTTGGCATGTGATAGTTTTTACATCCTTACTCTGATGACTTCTGTCTCCTGAGTAGATGCTGTGTTTTGTATTCAGTATGAGAATGATGTTGATACCACACCAATGTTTGGTTGTTGCCAAGCAGTGCTTACCCCAAGTCAAAGACTTTTCAGTGCCCCAGGCTCTGCCAGTGAGGAAGTACACAAAAACCTATGAGGGAGAATGGCCAGAAAAGCTGGCCTGAACTGGCCAAAGGGATATTCCACACGGGTGGTGAGCAGTGGTCTTGTGCAATTGCTTGTTTTTTATTTGCATTTTGTTTTCTCTCCCTCTCTCCTTTTCTCTCTCTGGTTTTTAGGAAAGGAGTTGTAGTTGTGGGGTAAACAAAGTATTGTTACTTTGTTTTTCAGTAGCACCTTTCTTCCAGTATATGGAAGAACTACAGAAGAAGCCACTACAGTGACTTTTAGCGTGGAATTTACATTATAGCAAGAGTAGAGGAAAATGTTCAGGTCCTCAAATCTGTTTGGCTACATCATATTTTAGCAATATGACATATCTTGACATCTCAAGCCAGGGGTGTTTATGGTTACAGCTGAAGGAGAAAAATATTTAGTATGCCTGAGCATATGCAGACAAAGGTCTCCCCAGAATTGCATTGCTTCACTCTGTCCTATAGAACTGTGCCACACAAAATTTCTTTTTTCTTTTTTTTTATTCTGAGAGTATAAAGTTCTGCACCTGTTCTCAGTGATTCATTATATGTGCAATTTTCTTCAGAGATCAATGAACAGAAGGGAAAATGTATTCAATCTCTATGATGTTATGCTGCTGAAAGAAGTCTGATTTAAAAAATATTTACTGGGTTTCCAAATTTACATAAAAAGAATACACAGGGAAAGTCTTGTGGATCACTTCCAAGTGTTTTGTAAGGGTGGTACTCTGTCCCTGTCTGTTCAGACACTTGATCCTGCAGCAATAAATGCCTCCTATAGATCCAAAGAAATAAAACACCTTCTCTAAGACACTAATTAGCATTCTTTATTATTGCAGTTAATTAAGATGATAGAATTTTTCTCAATGTTGATTCATAATCTATATTAAAAAGTCAGATTGACTTTTGTAGTGTCTTGCACTCAGAAATTGTTTATATTTCCTATAACCAAGAATTATACTTGCACTTATATTTTTTTACAGTGAATCAAAATTACAAATAGATTTAAAATTATATATAATAATACTTTGCAAGCTCATGCCATCTTGAATGCATTTCAAATTATAAAGCCTCTGAAGTTTTCAGAAGAATAAAATTACTGTATACAAATAAGCCAGTCTTTAAAATTGGAGCAGTTTATTCTTACTTTGTTTTATAAAGATAGGAACAGAACTAAACACAGATCATGGTTGGAAAAGCCTTAAATCTGTCTCCGATTTCATATGAAAATGTCTAATAAGAGGCATTGCACTTAAGTGTACGTACTACAAATAGCTGCCTGAGATGCTGTGTTGTATGCACACAGATTAAGATTGTATTAAAAATAATGCCCAGCTTTTAGTGTTAGTGATTTAAGAAAATAATTACATTCTCTTCTTTGTTATTTTTCTTCTCTCCAGATGCAATAATAAGTGAAGACCTTGATCCTAAGGAGATGCAGGTCTTTAGTAGAAGAGATGATTTTGAGTGTACCTAGTGAGCACTCTGTGCAGGAGGCTACCACAGAGGACTGACAAACTGTAGATGGTGATGCAGGCAAGCACAGAGAAACCTTCATGCTTTCATTCCAATGCTACCTACTTTTTGAACCAAGTGAGGCTTTTATGTTTATTTATGAATAGAATTTTAGCAATATTTGAAGAAAATTGGCATTGTGGCAAGTTATGGTAATTTGGTCAGATCAAAAGGATAGTCACCTGAAAAACTCACCAAGAATTCGGCGATATGAATGCTCCCAAGGTAGTTTGATCATCAAAGCATCAGTAACTCATACATAGCTTGAAAGATAGTACGTGACGTTGTAAAAGGAAAGGGACAATCAGGTGGTATGATTAAACACTATCAGTGGAAAAACTCTGATAAAGACTTATGTTTTCATGCTTCAGATATATTCACTATTTCATTCATTGACCAACAGCTGTATGACTGAAAGCACTGAAACACTTCTATCAGTGCTCATTAATAGAGATGAGAGCAAAATGAAAATTATCTTTGAGCCTGGAGTGACACTTACCAATGGAGATGCGCTATAATTTTTGGAGTGTATTTTTGTTAGCTGTCAAGCCTCTGGCATGTTCAATAACAGTAATGACGAAGATGTGTTGCTGGAAGCTAAGAAGGTAAACATTTACTGTATTACCTTTCAAGGCAGGTTTTCTTTTTCATTTTCCTTAATAAGCCATGCAGTTTTTAAACAAACAAGTCAAACATATTATAGTTGTCATGATTCCATTTCATTTACATTCACCTTCTGGAGTCACCCCAGCTAAACTATTCCAGGGATGCTTTTTCAGGATATGCCACAATGAGCCTGACTTTGAGAAAGCTGCGGCATAGGGATTGTAAGCAGGGACAGGCATTGCTGTCATTTACCTGGATTTTCTTTGTATTGCTGCAATAAGTGATTAAATGCTGAGCCCAACTGACTGCTTTCATGAGCTATAAAAATCACTGGATATGTCTCATAAGAGGCCCAGACTCCTGAAGGAAGGATTTGGTGCTGCTGTATTAACCGAGTGTAAGAATGCTCAGCCCTGGCACAGTTGTTACAGCAGTTCTTTAGATGGTACGGTCTCCTCTGGGATCTGCCAATGATATTTAATACTGTCTGTTATACCTGGAAGTTTGTGGTTACTGAAATTGTTACAAGAATGGAAGTGCCCTTCCTAAATAACTGCTCAATCTTGAAAAAGATGTGTTTTGTCAAACAGTAGAGGGAGAGCTTATCATGGCTGACTGCAACCAAGTTGGACAGATGACTACCTGACCTAGAGGGAAAAGGATGTGTGTATTTCTTATGAATTTAGTATTTTCTCTGGCATAAATATTCAGCTACAATACTGCGATGCATGTCTGGAATGTTGTACATTATCGATGTGGAAAGTAGTGATGTCATGTCTGTTTCTTGCTTGCTCCAAAGATGGAGCAGCATTAGCTGGTGAACATGTGGAAGGATCATTTAGTTCTGTGACAGTTTCTCAGTGTTGTTTGCAGCAAAGTTTATGCAAGACACTGACCAGGAGTGTCTGTTCACTTCCAAGAAAATGCCTGTGATAGGTGGGTGCTGTGTTGAGAGTGACCCTTTACAGAGGAATATTTGAGCAGGCTGGATTTGTGGAGTTATGGCTTTTGTTCACTGTGTCACTTCAAAGAAGAATAAGAAATAGACTTCCATGGTAATTGTCCCAGACCAGTTTAAGAAAGGTTGGTGTGATTTCAAAATCTGTTTCTTCCCACAGATGTATTTCCACATTTATTTTAGAGAGAGCTTATAGTTTGATTTTTTTTTTGTACTCTGACATCCAAGTTTTTATATTAATCTGGCATACAAATAATAATCTCATGGTTTTACAAACAAAGTGTGGGATAGATAAACAAGCAGAAAGTGAGAATATGAGTAAAATGAATAAAGAGAATCATTAAGGTTGGAAAAGACCTCTTAATGATTAAGTCCAACCATTAATCCAGCACTGATGTGTTTACCATTAAACCGTGTCCCCAAGAGCCACACCTACACTTCCAGGGTTGGTGATTCCGCCACTTTCCTAGGCAGCCTACTGCAATGCTTGGCCACCCTTTCAGTGAAGAATTTTTTCCTAATATCCAATCTAAACCTCCTCTGGCACTACTTGAGGCTATTTCTGCTCATCCTACCACTCACCACTTGGGAGGAGAGAGAAAACCTGGCTACAAACCCCTTTCAGGTAGTTGTAGAGAGTGATAAGGTCCCCCCTAAGCCTTCTTTTTCTCCAGGTTTAGCTGCCCCAGCTGTGAATGATAGCTTAAAAGAAGAAAGCATGTCTTGTTATGAGAGCATGATGTGGTTAGTATTTTTACATTTGTAACAAATAATGCTTCCAAAATAGTAAAGAACATGTAAAGATGTGAAATCTGAGAAAATTAATTATTTCAGGCAACAAGGCAGCCACTTTATCAGAGATTAGGATATTATGCATTGTTGGTAAGGAAGCAATGCATAATAAATATTTTATATCAGGGGCTGTGGCTACAAAACAGACTTTGAATCATTTGTTCAAGAGGTCTCTGTCATGTATGACAGCTAATGAAGTTAGCATTTTTCTCTGTTAATTGACTTTCCTAAACTCCTCTGGTTGAATGCCTTTGGGTATGTCCTTTGATAATTATCTCCAGTTCAAAATTAGAGTGATGGAAGTAGTATTAATACTAACAATATACCGCTTTACAATTATTTATCCATGTAATTATCATTGTGTTGGTTGGAAAGGAAGAAAGGGCTTGGTTTAGAGAAATGCAAATGATATTGTGAGGTTTTGTGGTGGTAAGTTGTGGGGGTGACCAATGGCTGAATCTTGTTGCATTGACAAAAAAGCCTTCCAAAAGGGCTGCACAGAATTTAACTCTTGCTCTTGGTCTGCACTGAGGAAATGTAGGAGAAGGTGGAAGGTTAAAATTTTATCTTCTTCACCAGGACATAACTTGGTATTCTGGATTTCATCTGCTTGGATAAGTTTTTCTTGACAAAGGACTATTACTCTGTGTGTGTGTGTGTGTGTGTGTGTGTCTGAGATGTTGGTCAGATCAAATCTGCTCCTATAGAATAGCGATTGTTAAGGACAAGGGAAGTTGTTATTACACATGCAGTTTCTTAATGATTTACTGACACAGAAGAATGAGACTTTGAGAATGCGGAACTTTTCTTACCAAACAGGTTAAAAAAAATATTATCAGAGAACAACAAATCCTAGGCATTTTCTATACACCTTTCTTAGTGAGTAATATTTTGTTTGTTTATGAAAATTTAAATGTCATTTAAATGCTGATGTTTGTTTTCCTGGAAGGTGAGGCTTCATATGCCTTGCTTTTTCAGTCCTAATTTTCAGCATATTTAATGTTGCCTTTCTTTTATTTTCTCTTTTTTGTATTTTCTTCTTGCTTATGAGCAGATCTGCTTCCTCCTTTAAGAGAGGCTTTCTGCAAAACATGTAGACGCCAGAGTTTTTATGTCCTGGAACTAGTGGATTACTGGAGCTAGCGGCTGACAGTCTATGCTCTGCCCCGGCACCCCTGCTGAGGAAGATCGGTGACATGCACAGGGGTAGTTCGGAGGAGAACTCAATTATCAAGGAAAATCTTTATGTAGTTGGCCAGCATCGCATAACCTTTGTACATCTACTAAGGCGAGGGAAACCTCCTCTGGTCAGAATGACCAAGCTTGCCGTTTTTTGGCTGCGTGTTGCGAGGGGAGAGATGGGGAGATTGCACCGTTCCCCCCGCCAGGCGGAGGGTTTAGCTTTTTGGGGGGAGGCCCGGAGGGGTGCGAGGCCTTGCCAGCGCGGCGGAGCGCTGCCGCGATGTAGGCAGACAGCGGTGTCGTTGTCCCCATTTAATGCCCGTCGCTGCGGAGCTTTCGGTGAGCAACCGGGAGCTGCTCCAGCTTCTGGTGTTTGCTTGCCAGCGCAGGGGAAGTGATGCTATATATGTGCTGGGAGGGGTTTTTCCTTTCGTTTAATTTTATTGCAATAATTTCCTGGCACATCTAATGGCGTGTGATCCAAGGAGTCAGGAGACGTAGTACAACCACATGCAGTGGAAAACTGTGGCAGAAACACTACTTTGCTCCACCTCTCATCGAGACAAGAGGACACAGCCTGAAGTAGTGCCAGGGGAGGTTTAGCTTGGATATTAGTAAACAGAAAGTAACAGTAAATGGTTTCCAGTGGTGTTTCACGGGAATCTGGCCTGGGCAGTTTGAGCAGGTAAAGAGCAGTGAAGTGTGAAACCTTGCTGGTGGTATTAAGTTGTGGAAAACCACTAAGAACAAGGGTCAGCTATGAAAAAATTGAAAGACGTTATAAGGCTCCCTGAGCAGTAACATTGCAAATGTTAGACAGAGAGGGATGTACAGGAACAGAAGGCAACAGCATTCCATGTAGAAGATGGACTGTGAGCTCACTGTTACTTCCTGGGAGATAGATTTTGCATTTAGGACAAAATGAGACTCAAGTCATGGGACTGGACTTTATGGATATTCATAGAGCCTCCTGGTGCTTACTGGCCAAAAGCAGATGCCTGGGGAAGAGATAGCATATGAAGTGCAAACACATGGACATGCTTTCCACTGCTGTTGTATCAGCCTCCAAGAATTTAAAATTTAAGGTCTTCCCTGATGAGCAGTTCAAACGTATTGTAGGGTTTTGGTGTCTTCTTAACTAAGACATAGCAGTAGGATGTGTTATGTGGACCATTTGAGTCGGGAGTTAGATTTTGACATACACCTCTTTGTAATATGTGTAATGGCAAGGTAAATATCAGAAAGGATAGAAAGAAGACAGAGCAAACTGTTGCAGGGCCAATCTACAGTTCTTGTCTAAAGAAATGAAGAAAATTCTTGAACTGTGAGCTGTTTTCTTGTAGTTACTCATTCATGAATGTACTTTGATGCAATCATGCCGCTGTGAGGGTTTTATGGCATGAAAACAGGTGAAGCAATCTGTTGTTGTGTTTCCAAGGAGCACTTTCACACCTCTGTATATGTTCTGAAGAAGTGGGTTTAGCATATTAATGACTCAGCTTCATGCATCGAACGTAATACGTAATTGTGAACAGCTGTGTAATTATAAACAGTTTCCATCAAAAAAACCCCAAACAACTCCCCCCCCCCACCCCTAAACTAAGGAAAAAAACATTCCTTTATTAAACTGCTGTGTGGGCAATTACTGCTTTGTGCGTTTGCTCTGTTGTTGCAATACTGAGGTGCCACTTCATGCTTCATTCATGTGTGCTTCTTCCAAAGTTTGAACTGCAAAATCCGAGGAGGATGCCAGTGGGGTAAAACAAGTCTCAAAGTAAGAGTGTGGCTTGTTTGAAACATATATCTTTGTAAGTAAGGCAAATAAAAGCTATTTTAAAACAAGGTTGTTTGTTTCAAGCAAATGTTTGTCTTGATGGATAGGATTGAAAAATTGAAAAATTCAACAGAGTAGTTGTCTTCCTCCTCTCCTCCTTTCCCCTGCCCTCCTCACCCCCGCTTCCAGTGGAGATGTGAATTAACTTTATTTAAAATTATGGAATGTTATATTTCTGTGTTTATAGGAAGGGACTGTCCAGAGGTTCCCCAAATAGGTGTCTCTCTGGAAAAACTGGAGTGTCTCTTCCATCGGTTTTTGCAAGAAATGTGCAAGAAGCCATTGACAATTATACCTGGTATGCATGTACTTCTGAAATAATAATTAACTCACTTTTGACTTAGATATTTCCAGATTGGAATTAATTTTCACTAATCATTTATTGCACAATATAATGCACGATACAAATTGACCTTATCCGCTGTTTAAAGGGTTTGAACTTTATTCCTGGTTTGTGATATGAATTTGAGTATTTTAAGACTGTAGTAGAGGGCACTGATTAGGTCTGGAAGGGAAATCAGACTTTATGATTAAATTGAAATCATGCTCACCAATGTTGTAGGTTAGTTAACTTTCAAGAAGTTTCATTCCAGATGACACTGGTTAGGATTTGCCTGGCCTGCACATCCAATTGCCACTGCTTTCCCCACATCCTGGAGTGGGTGGTAGCTGGGAGGGACCAGCTCGAACTTTGGGGGCTTGAGTTGCCTCAGCTCAAATTTTAAAGTGCACCAGATTTAGCAACATAAAAAACATTGCATAGAGACATGTAACTCAGTGCTATTTGAAACATTTGTAGCGATCTTGTCCTTAGTTTTACAAAAGTTTTCTTGTGGTAGTTTCTAATGTGAAAGAGTTAAAGCTTATGTTATCTTTCATGTGTTGGTCATGTGATCCCTAGCTGATGTGGAGAAACCAAAATAATTGTTTGAGCTGGAAATATAGATACATGCATATAATTATATTCAAATACATACACACTTACATATGCATATTTTAGAATGCCTTAGAGTTGCAATGATGTATATACATGCACAAACATAATAGTGTAGAAGGAATTGCCCTTAAGGCAATAAATGGTACTGATAGGAGCATATATTCACTTTACTTTGAAATATCCTCTTGCACCATTTACTTGATTGGTTGCTTTATTGAAAAGGTGTATATTCAGAAAATAATTTTGTTCTTCACTCTGATTTGTCTTCTTTTCAGTGAGACACTTTCATTAGTTTCATCTAGTGGTTGTATAACACCTGTGGAGTTGAATAATTCTTGGTCTGGAATAAACAGCTATACTACTAGTGTGTCTACTGAAAGAAGTTCCATTTACTCCTGGAGGGATGATGTATGTCACAGAAACTTTTACAGTACCCTTTCTCTAAATATTGTAGAAAATATTAGTTTTTACTGATGTAGGACATGCAGCACCTGATCCATAATAGCCTAAGGAATAAGTGTATTAATTGAATATCTAAAAAAATAGTTTTGATTGCAAGTTGGTATGGGTGCAGCTAACGTGTAACAAAGGAAAATGGAATAAAATGATAAATTAGGAAGTTTGGGGAAAACAAAGCTGTTTTACTGAAGAAGGTAGGCGTAGGTTTCTGAGTCCAAGCGAATAATAAAACATCTTTTCAAACACTGTATAGTGCAGGCAATGTCTAAATTGAACTGTTCTCAGTGTTTTCAGTTATAAAGTACATTCATGAATGTGCATATAAATTTCTCAGTCTTGGTAAATGTTTAGCTCTTACATAAACTCAGTTATTTTATGTAGATGATGCAGAGAGAGGTTGTGTCTGTTACAAAGGCTGACCTCTGAGGCATACCTGGTGCAGGCTGGTAGTGTTAAATTAATCCAAAAGCATTGCAGTTGCTGCCACTTCAATTTCAGAAAGCCTTCTGTGGCTGGTAGTGGTAGTTCTGCCATTCTTTTTGCATAATGCCCAAACCTTTAGGGTATTGACCCTGACCCTGTCTGTTGCTGCCAGCCCTTCAGGAGAAAGCCTGACTCTGGGTATTACAGTAACCTGTGCGAGAGTTATTTTCTCATTCCTTTTCAGTGTGATCCCCTCTGTAGCCTGAAGTGCTTTGAGGCATTCAGCTGGAGGTGAACAAGCATGATTTCGGCCTTGAATTTTACCAGTGTTTTTAGTGTATCAATGTATCTAATGTATGTGGCAAATGTCATCACAAACAGTGCCCCAGCTGAGGAACCCTCCGCCAAGTGCTTGTTTCCACATCACTGGATAAAATCAGGCACTTCTCTACTATTTTCATTTGCCTCTGTGTTAACCTAGTCTCTAGTTTCACTGAGTTGCAGGTTCAGTGAAGAAGTATGGAAGGGCATTTCTGAGACTGACAGCTGTTTCCTAAGCACTAGACTAGGTTACACAGGCATAAGGTCCCCCCTCTTAGCCCTCTTAGTTGTTGCGCTTGGAAAGGAAGAAGAGCACTTTTTGAAGAATCAGGGAGTTTTGGTGCCCTGGGTGCCAGAGATGCAGTGTGTGTGCTTCACATTGGCACAGGGAACAAGCTAGGAGTCCAAACAACTTATAAGTGGGGCTTTTTGTATTTTTTAATGTGGACTAATTCTAGGCAGCTGTAAGTTATATGTTAATGTCAAAGAAATGCAGTCTTGTAGTTCCTTTTTGCTAAATCAACTTGTTTAGGCCAGCAATATAGTTGTTTGTTTTTTTTTTTTTTTTTTTTTTTTTGTATTGTGGTATAAAAGTTGTGTCCAAAATATTAAGTCTGAAGATGCATTCTGACACGTTCAGCCAAGTTGATTCATGTTGTTTCGTTCTTTAAATATGGAAATTTTAGTATGCATATTTGCTAACAACTATGAACTTTATAATATATAGGATTTTGATAAAGCTAACACACAGAGAGTGCATCAGTTATTTTGGGAGATTGACGAAATGCTGTTTGAAGGAAAAGTGACTTCCCAAACAGAGAACCTGCAGGCAGAATGTGCAGATTGGGTTGAACAATTTCCTCATATAAGGTAAGGAAATTCTTGCTAGTAGTAGTTTTAATCAGTTACCATTCTAATTTGAAATTTTGGGGTACCCTCTTATTGTTCAGGCATCAACAACACTGGTGCATTCAGATCTGTATCTCTGGGACTGAGCTGTGCCACAGTTGCTCAGTAAATCTGGACAGTGGTGCTTTAGCAACTGACGCCCTTTATTTTGATTAATAAAATGATTACAGGCAAAGTTGTTCAGAAATTATTTTATTATATAATATAGTATATATTTATTAGAGTTGCTTTCACCTTTTCTCTCTTCCTCTCTACATTACACACGTTGGAGTTTGCACACTTTCTGAACTTCAACTGTAGCCATAACTTTTGATGTAACCATTTTGATTAGGAGTTTTACGCACTTTGATGGATACCTGAGTTGGATACAAGAAGTCACAGCAGATGTTTTTTGTCTTCTGCAACCATTTTTAAATATACCTTACAGAGTTTTTTGATATGAAAGGAAGTGTGTTTAATTTTGTCTGCCTTTAGACCAATCTAACAAGTTTGTGTATTTGATCTTAAAATTTATGAACTAGAATCTCATCTTGTGTAAATCAGCTTAACTTTAATGATTTAAATTCTAGGCAATATTAAGGTAATATACAAGGCTATGGCCCACAAAGCAGATATAAGTTGTGCTTTTGCATTGCCTACTGTTTGCAGGTGTTTGTATTCTGGATATTTGAATATGGCTAAGGTTTCCATCTATGATACTGCTTATTCTCTCCTTTTTATTCAGGGTTCTAGGAAAGCAGCTCCTAGTGCCAAAGGATGAAGGCTTTCAGCATTTTCAGAGCAGAAATGATGCCCATGTAGATAAGTGTGTGCCTGGCCTCCTTGAATGTACTGGTCATACAAAAGAGTATGTTAATTTTTTTGAAGTTTTTTTTTTGGTCCTCTCCTTTCAGAAACATGTACAAATACTACTTTTGTATTACTGAAACATGTCAGTATAATTAAATATGCACTTTCTCCTTTCTTTGGATGTTTAATTCTCCTTTTTTGATTTTTTTTCAGGCTCTGCATCTCAGGCTCTAAACTGATCCCAACAGCATCTCCAATACATGCATCACTAGATTTAAGTTCCACTAGGATTTCTGCTTCAGACTCAGCTATGTATTCCTTCCTGGAAGAAGAAATTTACGACGAGGATGGAAAAATAGAGGAATATCTTGCCTTTGACAACAAGGAACTGTAAATAACAGATAAATGTATTTTTGAAGAATATAATGAAAAACTGTCAATTAACTGAGTCAGGGTTCATAAACTGTGTTTCTCTTCTGTAAGATATAGTTCCTTCTGTCCCTGTGTTTCGTAGCACAGTGGTCAGAATACTCACTAGACATGTCAAAGATTCGGTATGTTGTCTTACTAATGGTTTAAAGCTCAGATCTCCTATTTCAAAGGAATGTGACTTAACCACTAGTTGTTTTGAGGAGTTTGATGCATGGAGATTCAATAAAATGAGTATTTAATTTTGAGATGGGGTAGAACGAAGGCATCCCTTCTCCCCAAGTGAGTGCCTTGAGCATCAGGTTGTTTAGTGTCATTACATCGTTTATGCTGTCATTATCTGCCCTAATGAGTCTTATATTCTTTCTGAGCAGAGTAAAAGAGCTTTGTGAGGAGAGCTGCAGGTTACAGCCGGCATTTAGAGCACCATTGTGAGTGCCAAGTCATTCAGTCACCTTCTTGACAGTGCAGCCTAATTTTCCTGTGAGCCAGTTGAATGTTCCACCACCTACTGGGTGGATGACAGATCATCATGTGCTGTTTTCTAAAAGGCCTCTACAAGGGGAAAACTTTGGTAGGACTCTTGGGCACAAAGCACAACTTTTTGTGCTAAGGCCTTATGCACACTCAGAACAAAGGCATGGTTGTTCTGAAAACCTGAGGAACAAAACAGAGACCCTTTCAGTGCTCTTTTTGAAAGAGAAGGCTGGGGTTGCTGCCTTTCTAGGAAGTGTTTAGGTTTAAGAATACTCTCAGTAGTATTCTCTCTTTGTTTTACCAAGTAAGCAAATGTAATCTGGGAGAGAGACTTGTCTGAAAGGTATGTTTATCTCTTTTGTCTCCTTCATATGCTTCTTGTTACCTTCAATTCTGAAATACCTTGTTCTCCTTAACTAAAACAGTAGATGTTAAAAAGCCTGAGAGGAGAACAGCTTGGTCAGTTTGTGAGTTGGACCACTCAGCCACATCTCATGTACAGTTAAGAATTATGCAGTGAGGTTTGAGGAAGAAGTGAAGTGACAAAGAAGAGAAAGAGAGGTAGTAGAAACCAGTAGGAATTTGGAATCATCTTTTTGATCTCAAAAAAATCCCCCAAATATTCCTTAGGAAAAAATATGATGGCATTAAAAAAAAAAAATTAAAACTTTCTTCCTGAGAGAGTGTATTAGAAGACCAAGTTAGGAAATGTTGCTGGAGCATACTCCACTAGATGAAACTTCACAGGAGAAACAGAAAAAAAAATTAAAAAGCATAACTGTCCTTACTGTAGTGTAAAGGAAGAAGGTATGTGTAAGGCTACAGGCTCTGCTATTCTTGTCATACTGCAGAAATCCTTTAAAGTTGTTTCATCTTTGATCAATGGTGGAAAACTGCAGATGTGTGCAGTTACACAGGTCATGCTGAGAAAAAAATTTTCTATGTGAGAGTCCTCTTGACAAATACAACAGATGTTGTTGCCTATGTTACTGTAAAAATCATAGGATTTAGTCTCAAATGACTATGTGCCACATATAAAACTTTTTCCTAGACCTGTAGATCTTTCTGTTGTAATGCCCTAAGGGGATTTTTTAATTTTTCAATGGAAAGAATATGAAAGAGAAATCAGTATATGTATTTGATAGGTTCCCTTTCCTTAGGTGAATCTGAGTTTGAATTTTTTTGTTATCTCCAGCTGACTGCCTTTTCTTCCATATGTATGTTTCTCTATTGAAGGAAGTGGGGGGGCAGTCAATTTCCACGGGAATTCTTTTGAATTTGTTTCCTTTATTAGTGAGGATGAGAAGTGGGAACAGAAGAAAATGCGTCTTTCT
This sequence comes from Donacobius atricapilla, assembly GCA_013397315.1. Taxonomy (NCBI): domain Eukaryota; kingdom Metazoa; phylum Chordata; class Aves; order Passeriformes; family Mimidae; genus Donacobius; species Donacobius atricapilla. Next base: position 68,007 of record WBMY01010424.1, read on the forward strand.
GAGAAGAGGTGTAAGCGTGGCATTCCCCCTGTTTCTCCCAATGCCTGTATCAAAGATGCTGTGGCTTCTGAAGTATTTGATCATATCTGGAGCAATGTCATTGGAATATTGGAGGACCTGATTAAAAAAAATTGGGAAACTAGTATCCCAGGTATTTGATATTTTCATTTGAAAATATGGTATTTGTTGAAACTAGTTCAGAAAAGTCACCCTTCCCTATCCTCTTAAATTAAGCAAATTTTCCAAGCTTTAGTTAAGATAACCAGTACTGTAGAACTGCAACATGTGTAGTGTCTTGCCATGAGAATGTGTGCACACACATGGACCTAAAATAAACTTTCTTCCTAATTTTTAGGGAGTTTTGTATCAGAGGTGTAAAAAGAAAAATATTGAGTGAAATAGCATCATGGCAAGAGAGCATGTTTAAAAAGTATGAAAATAATAATCCCTGACTTGAAGATGCAAATTGATGGTGTTAGTCGATATTAGTCAAAGGATCACTGACAATGTGATCTGGATCTGAAACCTAGGAATCAGAGTCTCCTAGTCCTCTTTGTTTAAGCTTTATTAATAAAAAGAACCCTTGGGTAGTCAGAATGTTAAAGTGAGATAGACAGTCTTGCTGATATGCAGGAGTTTATGAGTCCACTATAGCACTGTAGGATGAAGAAAAGGTGACACGAAATTTTATTTTATATTTTCATATTCTAACAGACTGTAGTGAGGAAAAGGAAAAGCTAGGAAAATTAAGTACAAGTGAAAATCTATTTAGTGTTGTATATATGTTGTCTTTGGAAGCTGAGGGGAATTTCAGTTCTTTCAATGTATTTTAAAATGACAGGTAACAGAAGAATACCTGTGTGGGTCTTAGAAGTTACGTCTAATGTAAGGTGTACTCAACCTCAAATATAAGAATACAACAAAGTAAGAAACGGCAAGATTTCTCTGAATGCTTGCAACATCAGAACTTAACATTTCAGGGTTTACTGTAATTTAAAATTTTTTTTGACACCACAGGTGGATTGTTTAGTTCTCATTAGGGAGGATCATTTAACAGTATTATGATAGGTTTGGCCTTTTATATTTTTGAATGTCATAAGCTCATTACAAATAGCTAGTATTTCAACTAGGAAGGAAAAGAATTTGGGTTTATAATAGAAATAAGATGGTAGCATATACCCAAAATGAAACAGTGTATAGCTGCTGTCAGACAAGGCTAGTATCAATACACTTTTTATTTAATATAAATTTTAATTTTTTTTTACTACTTAAAAAGGAAAAGCTCTGGGGATTTTTTAGACAGCATTTCAGTGGTCTTAGCTGTATTTTCTTAAACAACCACCTCCAAATCTACTTGCATAGGCCAGCTTGTATGTCAGTGTCAGAGAAAGCACAGACAAATAGAAATGCTTTCAAAAACCCATAATTTAGATTAGATTTTTAAATAGCATGGAAACATAAGCTATGTGAAAGTCTTTATTTACTGTTTAGTGTAATATTGTTTGAACCCCAAGAAATAATGGTTGGTAAACATAGAAAATACTTCTTATTCCCTCTACTTTTTTTGTTGTTGTGCAGAGTGTGACCAACAAATAGAAAAACTGAAAACTGTTACAGCAAAACTGCCGCATTTTCCAGTTATTCCTATTGCAGCAGATGCTGGGATCATTCCTCTTTCCAAAGTCTCTGAAGCTCGAAGTGTGTCTTTTGGGCCTCATCCTGTTTCATCACAGGTAAAAATAAACCTTTCTGTCAAACATTCTTTTTTACTTCAAACCTTGGACAGTCTTGATCGAAACTTGAAAAGGCTCTTTTTCTTTATTTCCTCTTTTTTTTTTTTATATACCTATTAGGTATACTTAAAGTCATCTAATTTAAAATGAGGTTTAATTCAACGTTCATTTTTTGTTTATTGTCACTTGTTTTCCTTTGGTGGCCCTTAAAGGTACAGTTTATCACTAAGGTATTGCTGCCATTGATTTGCAAATTCTTGTTAATTTAAAAACTGTCCTTAAAAACTAATTCTGCTTCAATTGTGATACAGTAATTTCTCCATGGTAGAATTATGAAGACAAACTGGGATGTGAAGTTGCAACTTGAAGTAGTTTTCTCACAACACTGCAAGTTCAGACTCTCCCATGCCTTCTCTTTTTCTTTGCCTCTTGTGAAAGGGGATTCTGCAGTACATCCACTAGCATGTTGGCACTAGGCCTCACCTGTCTTTGTGGAAGCTCATGCTTATATTGATAAAATGTCTTATTTTGTCCTGCTTGCTGTCTCCTCCCTCTGTCTCCTGATTTGTGTTTTGTACATTTGTTTCCTTTTTCAGCCACTGCTTCTGTTTGGTTTTTTTCTCCTCTCTCTCTGTGTTGAGTTCAAGCGACTTCATTTTCTTCCATCAGCCCTTTTTCTATGCTTTCTAAACAGTGAGATAAGGAACACAGGAAAGATAGCACAGCAGTCTTGGTTCTCCCCATAAGTGCGCTTTGTTCTGTAGTGGCCCCAGCAGCCAGGAGAAGCAAAATGCTTTGATAAATCATGCCTGCCCCCTGTGCTGAGGGAAAATGGAAAGTTTGAAAAATCAAACTCTGGCTTCAACTGAAATTTATATTGTAAATCAAGTTGCAGTTTGATAACTAAATCACACAAGTTGTGTTTATAAAAATCTGTTCAAGATAAGTAAAAGAAAAAAGCATAGTTGCCCCATCTACTCCTGAGAATTCTACTGAACCATCTTCAAAGGAACTTTTGTAAAAAACTAGTAAAATACCTCTTAACTACGTGCTTTTTGAGATCTTCCGTCTAAAAAAGTAAAGGTTAACACATAGTTCTTGCTTTTAATAGGTTCACCGTTTTTCCAGCAACTTTTGTAGTGATCTGAATGGTGTGATGACAATTCAAGCGAAACCACTCCAACAGAGGCATGCTGCCACAGCTGAAAAAATACAGTAGGTGACATTGACATTTTAATATTATGACATAATTCACATTATGTAAAAAATGTCTTGCAACTAAAAAAAATCCTATAAAACAGGAGGGATCTTGTGTGTATCCTTGATATGATGGTAATTTGCAGAGGTTGAAATGATGCACTGTTAAATCCTTGTTTTTCTTGATTGTAATGCCTTATTTCTTTCTCTTTCCCTAGGACTGAGCAAGAAGATAAACAGCATAGCATTATCTCCAGCACTCCAAATTCAGCACATGCTAGGTTGGGGAGAATTTCTGATAACAGTGTTCTCTCATCATCTCCGGCTCTGTTGGCATCTTCTAGGAAACTCCCAAGGTTACCTTCTCTCACCTCTGACCAGCCCTGCTCAGAAGTTCCTAATATGCACAATGATGAAATTCTTAAAGGGAAGAAATTGTGAGTTTTTCATTTTATTCTTTTCTTTTCCCAGAACTTTACTGAAATTTCACCACTGAAGGATTTTGAAAAATACTTGAGAACTAACCTGTGATTTATTATTAATTGTAGAATTCAGAGGGAAGAAGAAAGCAAGCAGAGGCATGATTTTTTGAGGAAAGGAATTTGTTTTACTTCTTGATTGCTGTATTAGGTGCTGTGACTTTCTGTAGCTGAGCTTTATAAAGAAATGTACTACTGAATAATTTCGTATTACTTCAATGAAGAAGTCTGTCATGTGAATGCTTCTAAAAGAGGAACCCTTACAATTCTGTAGGGTTGGCAGCCGGGATCGTTTATCTTCTGCTCATGCACCTGCAACCTGGAACAAATTACCCCCAATAAACTCTGAGACTGTTGAACAACGTATTTCAGTACCTCGAATGCAGCACAGCTCTGTAAGTTGTCTTCATTTTTTCATCGGTGAAGAACTTCAACCTATTTAGAAATAAACTCCACTACGTCACCGGTTGAAATGAGTAATTTTACAGCTTGTGTTGGTTTGTATTTAATTCATAGTTTTATGAATTTATGTGTGTTTCATTGGGGTGCAATTAAAATGCAAGAGAAGGCAGTTTAAAACCTTACGTCACAGACAGAGCATTGTGGAAAGACTTCTCTGACAACAGAAAAACCTGGTAAAAAAAAGAGCTAAAAAGAACCAACCAACATAATAACAATATAGTAACCTTGGTCTTCTATGCATCTGAATTTAAATAGCTCTTTTCAGTGTTTTAGTCACTAATGTTAGGTTATAAGAATTAGAAAATTATGCTGACTGAAGTAGAAAAGGATAACAACTGAAAACAACCAGATCTTATATTGGCCTGTGTTTGAAGGTTGGAATAAATCACCAGAATGAAAGTAAATTACCATGTTGATATATCAACATGCCAAGATAGAAACAGTCTTGCATCTTTTTAAAAAACAGGCAAACACTTAAATTGGTGCTTTTGGTTATTAAAAACATATTTTTCTTATCTTCTTGTGAACTTTTGTATGTCAACAGAAAAAATATTTTAACTTATTCAATTGCTGCATTCTCTTAATGCTTTTTTTCATTCTCTCAGCATCAAGAACGATATGCTCATAGCAGAGTGTCAAGTGCAGTAGCTGACAGGACAGAGCAACAGCCACTCAGAGAAAGAACTGTTACTGTTAATCAGTTTTCAAGACCCAGCACAACTCATACGTTCAGGGTATGTCACAGTGTAAGTGGAGACATGGAAAAAGGGAAGAGGTTTTCTTTCATGCCCGTTGTTGGTTTTCAGAAGGTCTCATTTTTGGCTCTCATGACTTCTGATGTTCAGGGATTCCTGCTGCCTGTAGAGAGGAGGATGCTAAAATTCTTGGGGAGAGTGTTGGGACTGTTATATGAGGAAGAATTTTTTTCAGGTTTTGAGGGAGTGTGTGTGCTTGAAGCGTGCAGTTTTAGTGCTGTTTGGAGCTTTGCACTTTGGTACAATACAGTCTGCTGGACTAGGTCATAAAAACCATAATCAAACCCTTTCTGGAGATAAGTGGATCACACTAGCTAAGAGTATCTCTTTCCTTTTTACAGAGAGACACACCTCAGAAGAAGTCACTGACTCCCATGGATTTTGGTAACCACAGAAGGACTGGTCAAGGATTTTTGATAACAGGTAGGCAAAGAAGAATGACTTAGAAGGTAAAAGGCCAACAAAACCTATTAACCCATCATACTGTCAAAAAAGTATAGTGCTTAGGGAGAGCAGTCTCAGCATAAAAGAATAGGTTTTCTTGGCAGGGTCTTTTGAGTTTGGTTTTGAAGTTTCTTCTCACTTCTTCTGAGGAATTGCTAACTTTTATGGGTAGGAAGCCCGTGAAGCTTCTTTTTCTTGTTATGACATGGGAGGAAAAGGATTCCGTCTCATCTCTTTTTTTTTTTCTTTTTTTTTTATATTTTGACATATTTACAACTATATAGCAAGAGTATATGGTGTAGTAACACTGTTGCATGCTTGCAAACTGCTCATGAAAAATTTTATTTTAGGTCTGAAATTAATAAATGTTTTGTGTGAAGAAAAAGTAGATTTGAAAATGTGCATTTTTAATGAAAATATTAAGCTCTCATTAAAAAAAAAATCAGTATTGATTTGCCCTCTCTCTTGAATTTACAACCCCCAAAAAGAGAGTGACCCTATGTTGCTCAGTTTGTTCCATTTTTACAATAAAGCTGACTAGCTAGTTCCCGGTGTATTTGAGTCCTTATAAGTAACCTTTACTTGCTTGGAATCTCCTTGAGTTTAAATAATTATATCACTGACATAATTATATAATAGGTGATGTAAGAATAAGGGCAGGTCAGCAAATATTGATCTGAGCACATTGGTGGAAGTAACTCATATATAATCTTGGAGTGTCTTTCAGAAACTACAACAATTAACAATGTTTTGTATTTACCAGGTTCACAGAATTTCTCCAGATCCTTTCAGAGAAATCCTCCAACCTCAAGGAAGAGATTTCAGATTGCCTCTTAACCTGTTCTAGGAAGAAACAGAAATTCCTCTGCACTGAATGAAAAATGGAAGCACTAAATTTGCCACTCAGTATCTTGTGTAACAAAGAAGGTGTACATATGCTGGAGTCTGCTGAACCTTGCAATCCTCAGGATGCCTGCATTACTTTCTTTTAAAATTATTTGACCAGAGGTTAGATTAAAAATTAGAGAAAAATCAAATAAATGGTTGAGGTGTCTACTCTGCAGCAGACTGTGGTTGCACTTTCTTCTCAGGCATTCCTCATTTTTATGCCTTTCCTACGGAATTGTTTTTCTACCTATCAAATAAGATATGTTTAGAACATAAAGTGCCATTCCCACTATTTTTGTTTTCTTAAAGATGTTCTAGTCTATCTAAATATTAGTCATATGTAAAATTTATACTTTTAAACAGGAGTGTGCAGTACTTCCTCTTTAACTGCTGTTTTAACATTTCTTCATTTTTCAGTCTATCTGCTTATTAATATAGTATTATAATATTTGATCACTTACAAATATTATCTGTACCAACCTTTTCTTCTTCCTTTAATTGTTTTGAAATCTCATTTTTGCTGCTCTAATCATCAGTAACTATGGGAACTGCTGGGATAAACTTTGTTTACAGCAAGTAACATTTTCCCTGCCAAGCCAAACATGTTTATAGATGCTGAGCAATTGAACCACATGCTGACAAATCTGTAAGACCATTCCCACTTTTTGAGATTTCTTGTACAAATGAAAAGAAGATCAGAACAAAAAGCATCTGCCTCTCTGGCTTAAAAAGAAAGATTTGCTAATTACTAGAGCAACAATGAATTGCTCAATGAGTGGCAAGAGAGAGGAAGAGGGATGTTTGCTGTCCACCAGAAGTATTTTAACACTTTTCTCCTTTGGTCAGTTTTTGTGCACCTGACAATCAGTGGTCATCTTACATCCTGATAGTCATTATAGACTCATTCCAGGTTGGAAGGGACCTCAAGGATCATCTGGTCCAATCTTTGCTGGCAAAAGTACAGTCTGGATGAGATGGCCCATCACCCTGTCCAGCTGAATCTTAAGTGTCCAATGTTGGGGAATCCACCACTTCCCACATAAAGGAGAGATTATTCCAATGGCTGATTATTCTCATTGTGAAAAGTTTCCTATTGTGTCCAGTTGGAATCTTCCCAGGTAAAACTTGCACACATCACTCCTCACTTTTCCATAAGACTCCTTATGAAAAGGGAATCTTAGTAGCCACTCTTTAAATACAGGAACACAGTGATAAGGTTTTTTCAGCCTTTCCTCACATAACAGGCTACCCAGTAATCTGGTCATCTTTGTTGCTCTTTACTGTACTGTCTCCACCCTGACTACATCTTTCATGTACAGCAGGGATCGAAACTGAACACAATGCTCCAGGTGTGGCCTGACCAGAACTCAGTAGAGTGGGATAGTTATTTTATCTCTCCTGGTGTTGATGCAGTCAAGTAATGTGTTGTTTTTCTTTGCTGTAGCAACAAGCTCTTCATTCACACTGAGTTGCTTGTCCACCAGGACCCCCAGGTCCCTTTCCGTAGAGCTGTTCCCTAGCCAGGTAGATCCCCAGCCTGTGCTGCTCTCCTGGATTATGTTTTTCCATGTGCAAGACCTTATATTTGCCCTTATTGAACTGCATAAAGTTCTTGTTAGCCTAATTTTTCAGCCTTTCCAGGTCTTCCTGCAGAGTGACTCTCCCTTCCAAAGTGTCCACTGCCTCACACAGTTTAGTATCACTGACAAACCTCCTCCAGGTACATTTGATCCCATAATTCAAACCACTGTTTGGTTTCAGTGAAGATACTGAACAGCGCTGGTATCCTTCCTTGGGAGATTCCACTTGTAGTGGTGCCAATGTGAAAGGGAGCAATTTACCACCACCCTCTGGGTGTGGCTGGTCAGCCAATTCCCCACCCACCACATGGATCACACATCCCCACCATCATATCCACCTTTCTGCAGGAGGAGGCCGTGGGAAACCATATCAAAGGCCTTGGAGACATCCAGGTGGACTGTGTTCACCGCTGGCCCCACATCAACCAAGCAGGTTCATTTGTTGTAAGAGGCAATCAGGTTTGTCAAGCACAATTTGTCCTTGGTCAATCTCTGCTGGTTTTTCCTAACCATGGGCTTCATTTGACTTGTAATAGCCCCCGGGAAGATTTGTTCTGTAGGTTTCCAAGGAACTGAAGTAAGACAGATGGGCCTATAATTTTCTGGATCCTCTCTGAAGTCCTTGTAGATAGGAATGATATTAGCCTTCTTTTGGTCTTCTTCTATGTCCCCCAAATTCCACAACTCGAAGATTAGGGAGAGTGGCCTTGCAGCTATATTGGCCAGCTATCCGTGGTTGGATACTTTCAGAGTACATCAATGTGTAGATGTCAAGCTCTTGTAATAGTTCACATACTAACCCTTCTCACAGATAATGGGTCTGTGTTTGCGTCAGCCTGGATTTTTTTCCCAAGACCTGGTGCTGGTGAAAGGATATGGCTGAAGAAAGTGTTGAGTACCTCTGCCTTTTCAGCCTTGTTGGTGACTCATCTCTCCTGTTAAACAGGAGGCAAATACTTTCCTTGTCTCTGCTTGTTTACATACCTGTCCTGGTTTCAGCTGGCATAGAATTTATTTACATCCTACGCTGCTGACACAGTGTAGTGTTTTAAATTGGTATGAGAATAATATTGATTACACTCTAATGGTTTTAGTTCTTGTTAAGTTGCATTTGCCCTACATCAAAGACTTTTCAGTGTCCCATACTCTGCCAGTTGGAAAGTCCACAAGAAGCTGTGAGGGAGCATGGCCAGGACAGCTGATCCCAGCTGGTCAAAGCGATATTCCATACCACAGAAGGCCTGGCTCAGTACATGAACTGTGGGGGCAAGCAGCTTGGAGGGAACTATGGCTGCTTGGGGGTGGACTGAGGTCAGTGGGTGGTAGGCAATTGTTTTGTGTAATTGCTTGTGTTTTTTGGGTTTTGTTCCTCTCTCTTCTTTTCCTGTTTTCATTTTATTTTTTTTTATATTTCAATCATTAAAATTTTCTTATCTCAAGCCATGGGTTTTATCTTCGTTCTGATGCTTCTCTCTGTTCCACTGGGGTGAGAGGTATGCATGGTACTTTGTTGTAGTGCAAGCCATGATAGTACCTGAAGAATTCTTTCTTGTAGTTTTTGACATCTCTGACAAATTTCCTTTTGAGCTGAGGTTTTGTTTTTCTACCTGCATCTCTGCACACCCTCGCAATGTCCTTGTGCTTACTTGGACATAATCCAGAAGCCCAGAAGAAGGTTGACAGAGAACTGGACAAGGTGTTCCGTAAGTTTTCCATTCCTCCTTTATCAAGACTGAAGAAATTGAGATAGGAATGCACCATGTGGCCATTCTAGGGTGTTAAGTAGCTAGACGTGGCTGGGATGGCTGCTGGAATATCTGCAGGAGAGAGTACTGAGAAGGTTTCCCAAGTAAAGGGTAGGGTTTTTCTTTTTTTTTTTTTTTTTT
>WBMY01010424.1:77448-120105 GCA_013397315.1 Donacobius atricapilla
TTTTTTTAATGGTAAAGCAGTTATGGACAGCCACTTATTTGCTGTTTTGATCCTTCTTCCTTTACCTTCTCTCCTCAGGAGGATGTTGAGTATTGAATGGCACAAATACTCATAATTTGTGTCCTCCCTGACCTGAAGAAGTTTAGCCCTGGGCAATTCTTCCCTGAACATTGTAAGGAAAAGCACCTGTATGGTTTCCAAATATTTAATGTTGTTGATAGTTTGCATGCATTCCTCACTTTGTAGCAAACATTTCTGGTCTCACTAGGGGGTGATGTGAAGGACATTTCACCCCTATTTTCCCTTCCAGTCTTGAGATTGTTTTATAGTAGGCTTTTCAGCTGAGTGTAGGTGTCATGGTGTCAGTAGGAGGGCTGCTGCTGGGGTGGCCTCTCTGCAAAAAGGCTAGAGAGGAAAATACAATTACTGCTGGCTCCACTCTGGAGCCACTGCAGGACATAGCTGAGCTCAGCAGCCAAGCCAGTGAAAAAGTGAAATAGTATTTACAAGTGTACAAAAAATGCTAAACAGAGGAATGTGGGGAGGGAAAAGAGAGGCAGACAGCAGTGCAAACACCATTGAAGAAGGAGGCAGTGCTCCAGACTCCAGTGCAGAGATTCCTCAGCAGCATGTGGAGAAACCATGCTGGAGCAGGAGAAAAGAGTGAGGAGGGAGCAGCAGAGAGGAACTTTTGTCTTTGTTTTTAACTTCCTCATTATCTGTTTTTAATTGTCTATAAATTAAATTGAATTTCCAAAGTTGGGTCTGTTTTGCCCATGATGGTAACAATAAGCAGTCTCCCAGTCTATTTTGGCCCATAAGCTTTTGCATCCTGTTAAGGGAGGGGAGTAAATGGGTCGGTGTCTGGCCGCTGGCCAAGACTAACCCACCACAGCTTCCAAGAGGCTGTACAGCTATGACTGTGTCATGTGCAGGCACATCCAATGTGGACTAAGAACTTCCTAGAGCAAATCTTATCAAAATCTACTGATACCCCATCTTCTGTGCTGCAAGAATGCAAGTAGCAGATTTGCAGTGCTGTGCTTCTGTAACCCACAAGTTTTTCCTGGTGTTTAACTGCCCTGTTTATTCATCCTTCATGACCTCTGGCTCACTTCATGTAGTGTGTTGCATGCTGCTAAATGCTTTCTTTAAACTGGCTGGAGTTTAGCCAGGAGGAAGCTCTGTACAATCTAGCCAAATCACAGAGAAGTGGGCGGAATCTTCACTTGTGACCTTGGATGAGTTCCGATCATCGAGCTTGGGACTGTGCCCTTTCTTTGATACATTGATGAATAAATATAGGTGTGGTGCTTTGGTAGCTACTTCGTATTAATTGTGCCAACATCACTGACACCTTATCAGAATTACTGTACAAGAGTAGTCTGTGTTCCGGGCCGTGAGAAGTGGTCTCTGTTATTTTAAGTCATGTTGTTATCCTGGTAGGGAAGATTATGGTTTCTTAGGAGGCAGGCTTTTGTATTCTGTTGGGGATAATTCATTCATGCAAAATGTCTTGTAGTGAAGGATCTCAAGTGATGGCTGTGGAACAAAGCAGTTGCTGCTGTACTGTGAATATAGGCTGCAGAAACCAAGCAAGGTTTGCTTGATGTAGGTGGAATCAAAGCAGTCAGTCTGTCTCTGAAAAACAGCTGTGGTCTCTGTCTCACAAATGCTGTTAATCTCCTTTACCTGTGTGAGAAAGAGTCCACAGAAGGATTTGAAGCCGGAGTCTTCCTCAGGATTTGTCCTTGGAAACCTAGATTTTGGGTATGAAGCTGTAATAGCCTAGTTTGGGCATGAAATTTAGTATCAGGCCCTAAAATTCCTCTCTGAGGACTGGGGAGATCTTTGAGCTCTCAAGCTGTCCAGCTGATGACAAATTTTGAAATGAAGACATATTGTGTTATATTTGCTTTGTCTAGGTGATGGCTGTTGTGGACTACAAATAGCCTGTTTATTTCAGGTAGCTTTCTGCTTAAAGGTTAATCATGTGATTGTGTATGTTTAGAAAGAGAGAAGCTCTTGCTAAGAAAGCCTTTCTTAAGAAAAAAACAATTTTTCAGAATGAGTTGTGTACTTCTCTATTGTCCCTCTGTTGTATCAGATCTGCTTTAGAATTGCTTTGCTTTGTTTTTGTTTTGTTATCTTGCTGTTAATGATGATTTTATTATTTTTTTCTTATTGAAGAATCCAGGCTGTATTCTAGGGAGTGGCAGAGGCCCGTGCTGTCATGGTGTATGTTGGCTGACACAGCTGCCTAATAGGTTGTCTTCTGTCAGCACAGGTAGATAGGCTTGCACTTAGGCAAGAGGCTGAATAGGAGCAGGTTTGCACTGTTACAAGCATTTATAAAAGCAAAGATTCGCTACTCAGGGGAGTGCTCACAGAAATCCAATACTAAACAAATAGGTCTCTCTCAAAAAAGGAAATGCTGATCACAGTCTGGTAGAAAACTAATTTCCTACATAGCATCCTCCAAGTTTTGTTATGATTCCAAGCATTGGTGATATAACTAGGCCTCAAAGATGCTAGACCTCTCATTTCTTGTTTCTTGGGTATATATATTTTATGTCTCATCCCAGTGTTTCTGCTGCCTTTTATTAACATCATCATCATTAACATCATTGCTAGCTGCTGGCAGGATGTTGCAATGTTTGTTTTGCAGTGTTCCCTACTGCTTTCCCAATGCCTTTCCACCTTCTCCTTGCTGTTTCACAGTTTGTTTTTTTTTTTTGCTGCTGTGGTTGTTTTGTTTGTTTGTTTGTTTGTTTGTTTGTTTTGGTGTTTGATTTTTTTTTCCTATAGAAGGAGTAATCAGCAGTTAGAAGTACAGATTTTTGACTGAGAATCACAAATAGTCGCTTCATCTAATTATTGGTCCAATGAAGGCAACAAACTGCAAGACTTTTTGTAAATGTAAGAGTCTAATTATTCAGCTGATCTCTGTGTTAAAAAGATGAAAGGTGAGTCTCTTCATCCTGGGTCCTTGCATCCTTCCTAGGATGTCACCTGAACAAAAGAGGGGACTGATGATTGTGTAACTTGCCTATGTGTTTTTAGGACTGGGTAGGTATCTGTTGCTTTCTGTCACAAACCATTACAAACAACAGCAAGAGTAGCAAAGTTCATTTCCAGCTGTTTACTGTGCAGAAAGACATAACAGTCAGCATTTATGATAAAGTCTCTGCTAGGAGATTGCAAGAACAAAGTGCCAAAATTTATGCCCCTCTGATGCCAAGGGTCACAAAAACCTTACTTAACTTCTGATGTTCTGAGCTTTCTATTTGTGTTTTTTATTTTAGTTGTTTTGTTTATGGTGTTTGTTGATTTGCGAAAAATGCTTGTGCAGTCACTGCAGTGATCTTTGGTACAGAGCCAAGAGGATAAATGTGACTGTGGCCATAAATACCATTTGTACTTTTTTGGGAGGCCGAAATTTTGTGAATTGGCTGTGAACCATGCTGCCTCTACCAAAATTCTGTTTGACCAAAAGGTTTCTGAACACCCACTTTGAGAAACAGATAGCAGCAGCAATGAGAAGAGTTCCTGGATCCTCCTGAGACAGGAGGGGCAGCAGTGTATATGGTGGGTTTGGTACTCTGTCTACCCAGGCACTTTGCAAGCTGGGGCACAGGTTCTGGTGCTGCCAGTTATTTTACTGGCACCCTTTAGCCTGTGCCTGAGCATTCAACAGTGAGATCAGTAAAGGCCGTTTAAGCTGAGAAGCATCAAGTGTGCTTTGCAGTGCTGCTGTTGATCAGAGGTCTTTATGGACTTTGGTTTTTGTAACCCCCTGAAGCCATCAATCCAGCTAAAAAAAGGTATTCTCCATCTGGCCCTTCAGTCATTGTGTTGGACAGCGCTGGAGCAGTTCTCTATGGCAAAATGGTGTTGAGCACCTGAGAACAGATTAAGAAAGATAATATTGAGAGAACTCATCCATCCCAAATCAGCAAATAGGTGTTTTTTCTCTTGGTGGTGCTTTGTTTTTTCCTTCTGAGGTATTGCATGGGCCTGCAAAGAAGGTTCTCACTCACAGGAAACGGTTCCCTCTTGGCTAGCCTGCCAGCAGGAAATGCTAGCAGGCATTCAGCTAGCAGCCTCTCCATATGAGTGTTTTTTAACTCTGTTTTCCGGGCAGGGAGCTACGCCTGTGGCCTGTGTGGCGGCTCCGCCTCCTGCTGCTCTGGCCGGCGTTTCCCTGCCCTTGGCTCACTGCAGCTGCAGTGCCGCGCACGGGCAGCGGCACTTTGGCAGCAGGGATCCAGGCTCAGAGCAGGAGGCTGAGGGCTGATCATGGAGATCGTGGAAGGATTCTCAGGGAGATCCCAGCTGCTGCCCTGGGGAGCTGGGGTCATTGCTCTTCTTTTGACAATTGTGACTGTGTGCTCCCTGCCCTCCCTGATGGAATACTGGAGGCGATGGTGGATGATGAACTCAATCCCGGGTGTCAGCCCCTGCTATCCTGTGCTGGGAAATGCCCTGCTCTTAGAGCGGAAAGGAGAAGGTAATGCCAGCTCACCCTGTAGCCCAGCTACAGTGAGTTTCTGGGGCACTGAGTGCACTGCCTGGGGTTTGCTGGAGGAGCCAGTGGTGGTGAGGTGCTTGTGTGGCTGAGCTGTGGCTGGCTGAAGAAGGGCAGTGGGGTATCAGAGGATGTGCTGCTGCCTTTGGGTCTCTCTGGACAATCTGCAGAGGGGGACAGTGTGAGGAGTGGGTAGTGAAGAGGAAAGGAGAGGAACTGCGTAAGTGTGGCGTTGTTATTGGTCTCGAAGTCTAACTAGAGGTTAAATCTGACAGCAGCTGCTGCTGGGCTCAGACCGTTAAGTTGTTGGTAGGGTGGAGCGTGAACGATGTGGAATGTGTTTTACTTAGAGCAAGGCTGTGGGCTCGCAGGAAGTGCTTTTCACAAAGTTGAACTCTACGTCCTCATGACTTTTTGTTGTGATCCAAACAAAACTTGAAACAATTGCCTTCCCCCAAGTGAGCATGTGCGAGGGACTTTAGCATGCCAAGCTGCTTTTATCCGGGCTCAGTTGCAGAATCATCTGTGACTTAGATTTATTGCTAGATGCAAAAGAACTTGCTGAGCATTTATAGTACGTCCCTCAAAAGCAAATGTTTTTGTTCTTGAACTGATTAATGGGACCTTCTTTTTGCCAGATGCATGAGAGAGCACTAATGCTCTAGATGTTCCCTTTCCATTTGGTATTTGTTTTTTAACAGGAACATACTTCTTAAGGAGTTAGTGGTATGAAAGCATTGTGGAGTCTGCTGTCAGTGCCCACACTCCGCTGTGTGTGTTTGTGATGCCTGTGTATGCCAGTTCTGCCCTGTGCACGTGTTGGTGGCTGTGCTGCTGTGTATGCTGCCAAAAGAGAGACTAATGGGTTGTGGGAGCATGGTGAACTCAAGTGTGAGTACAGCATTGGAACACAAATTGCCCAGTGCTGGCCCATGCTGAGACACAGTGCATCTGTTCACATGGCACAATGTCACGTTTCTCCTCCGGATCCAGTCCTATATCTAAGTACAAATATGAGAGATCTGTGGTGGACGTGAAGGCAGGCGATTTCCACAGCTGACTTTGGGGAAACAATAGGAGGATCATAGGATGTTTATATGAGCTGGACTGAGAGATGAATCTTTTTTTTTTTCTCTATCCTATTTTTAAAAAAATCTTCTTAAACCAAATCAAACTGGAACATTCCTTCTATCTCCAGAAAGCAATTTGATGTGAACTCTGATGTTCTGTGTAGTCCCTAATCTCATTTGTTAACAGGAATCACATAACTCCCATGTTCAGACATCTTTGTTCTTGTTTATTTATGTAAAAATGGATGAAGTTCGTGGTTTATAAACTTTTTTATTAAAAATATGACCAACAAAAACTTTTAGAGACAGTAAGTTTCTATAGCAGAAAGGAAAATAACTTTTCATATGATGGGTTTGTTTTTATTGGTATTACTAGACAATTGCTGGAAAATGTGCTATTTGAATCATGGCAATGTTAGAAAAATATTTTAAAAATAGGAAAATAATCTGACACTGAATCGTGTTAGCTGAGGTGTCATTAGAACTTTTTGTAAGACTGGGGAAAGCTGTATTTGGGCATCTATTAGGAAACGATTTTTTTTTTTTTCTTTGATTTGGGGACCTTTGAATTTTCAACTCTGCAATGGCTTGTAAAGGTGTCATTTGTAGTTTAAGCTTGTTTCTGAAAGGGCAAATAAGTGTTTAATCCTTGAACATTCTGGCCCCCACCTCTAATGCTGCTGAATGAACCTGATTGTCCTCTGTGATGAGATAGTATCCTTTTTGAATCAAATCAAACACCATCTACTCTTCTTCCTTTGCCAAAAGATTCAGCTATCTCCCATGCTTTCTGTATAGCTGAATTGACAAGACACGGACTGGATAATTGCATAATAATGTCGGAGGAGGATTCTCTGGGTTACTGTGCTCACTGGTATGAAGTCCAACTGGCAGCTGGACAGCAGTGCTATCCTTCAGGTTGATCTGTGGCATAAATAATGCTGAGAGTCTGTACCCGAAGAGATTAGGACACCTGAATTGTAAAAATCTACAGGTGCAAAATATGCTGCTTAGTCACAGCAGCAGGTTAAAACTACAACAAAATCAAACTTGCAGGGCATGTGGTACAAAAATTTCATTACAGAAGCCTTGCTTATTTTGTAAATCCCCCTTGTTGAAGCTCTACTCTGATTTTCTATTCCAGATTTTTTTAAACAGCTACAGTTCTATGCTGAAGAATTCAGAAGCTGGCCACTGTTCAAACTTTGGATAGGACCAGTGCCTGTCATGGTTTTGTATCACCCTGACAGTGTGGAGGTGAGTGTGCTGGTCTCCTGTCTATTCTACTGTCATGCAGAGAAGTGTCCAACCTGTTAGTTTCTATTATCACTATGTAATTTTTGTTAAAAAGGGCTTGGACTGATTTGCTTTGGGATGGTCCTCTGAGTTAGTGCTAAACAAAGGCATAAAGTAAAGGAATATAAAAAGGCCAAGTCAGAGGGGATTGGGGGGAATACTGAAGATGACCAGCAAATGGAAGTAC
Source organism: Donacobius atricapilla (assembly GCA_013397315.1). Lineage (NCBI taxonomy): Eukaryota > Metazoa > Chordata > Aves > Passeriformes > Mimidae > Donacobius > Donacobius atricapilla. The sequence goes on from WBMY01010424.1 coordinate 84,530, forward strand.
CAAAGAAGCATCTCCTTTAGCTTTGTTTTCACATGTGTGAAAGCTTCTGCTCCCAAGATCAGAACAAACAAGCACATAGCGGGGAAGATGGGACTATTGAAATAAGGATAGAACATTATAAAATTCGGGTTGCAATACTTGTGTCTCTTTGACTGACTTCTGCATTAAAACTTGGTGGGTCTGTTTTGATGCCATGAAATGTAGTCATTAGTTTTGCTGCCAACAGTAATTGTCCTTGAACTAATAAGATAGTGTTGTTTCTCTGTTGGAGTGTTTATTGAAGAAATAGTGAAGAAATCTCTCTCCATCTGATGAGTAGCATTTTTTCCTCTCTTTTCATTTTTCTGACAGGTTATTCTGAGTAGTTCAAAACATATAGAAAAATCATACCTGTATGAATTTCTACATCCATGGCTGGGCACTGGACTTCTGACAAGGTATAATGTATAATGAAATGCAGGTGCGCTGCTGTCATTTTGAAATTTGCAGGGTATATGAAAAGAAGAGGTCTTGGTAGCAGGAATGCTGTGTGTATTTCTGAACAAAGAGATGTGTGCATTGCTTATCTCTGCTGGTCATACTGCAGACCAGCAGGATAGGCCTGAGGTTGGTGATGCTTTGGGGTAGGATCAGAGAGTATCTACATCCTTTCCTTCATTTCATTCATAGAGGATCGTGAGAAGTGAGCCTGGGTAGGAGCATAAATCAGGAGTGGAGAGAGGGAGGAGCAGTGGTATAAGATGTCCTCCAGTCATGGAAGGGCAAAGGAAGGACTGATGTGGATGATGCAGATATTCAAGAGTCAGACCAAGCTAAGTATAGAGTGGCTTTGGTATCTTTGAGCCTCTTCTGAGTCTTTGAAAAAAGGTCAAGGTCCCCTTGTTAGTAGTTAACTTTGTTACTTGTTTGGAGCCCCCAGAGGTGGAATCTTCATGCTTTATGATAGGACCATGATATTGTAAAAGCCAGTTGTGATCATGTGGTGTGGGAAGTGCAAGTTGATGTGAGAAGATGAGGCATGTATTTTATCCTGAGTTTTGTTCTTGGCCTTTAGGAAGGCAGTAAGTAATCAACAGCAATGTGCAGAGGTGAGGTGCACAGGCATCGGGCATGGTGTATCCTGACTGTTCCTCCTTACTGGTTGTTTCCAGAGATGTACAGAGGTATTATGACTTCCTTGTGCTTGCAAAAATGTAGAGGAGAATGTTTCAGTTTCTGCTGGTTAGAGGCAGCAGTGGCAGACGGCAAGCAGATGTGCTGGCCTGTGGAGCACCCCAGTAGCAAGTTAACAGAGGCAGTGGTGTGATAGTCTTACCGTGTAAGCAAAGTGCCAGCTATGTGCCTGTGGAGTGTGTGATTTAGAAAAAGTGACCCCCAGGAAGAGGGTGACACTCACTGTGGCTCCACATTGTCATTGGCATGTGGGAAGTCATTACCTGTCTCCCAGGAAGTAGATTGTAGCCAGGCCTTGAGGCAGTTATTTTCATAATGTCCCTAGACCCTAGTTCTCTGCAGGCCTCATGTCATGGTCAGTGGATGAAGGCAAGCACAGCTACTGATCCGGAGAGATGGTGGAGTGGGTTGAGGCCTTGATGGTGAATAGCTGTTTTGACCTCTGGCTGCCTTGGTCCCTCTGAGCCTGTGCACTGACTAGCAAGGATGTAGGATGTATTGTCTGAAGGCTTTTTGGCATCTCTATTTGTTGAGATCAGATGGAGAAATGGTGGCTTCTGCTTCCAAGAGATCTGGAGCTAGAAGTATTTCCATTTGCTCCTTCTGTGGAGTGTGTCCACCTCTTCCAGGCTGCAGTATTCACTGTGTACTTGCAACTCAAGACATTCCTGTAATGGTGAGGAGATTATTTTTGACTCACAGTTTTTTAGCCTGCCTTCTCCCCATTAATTTTACAGTACTGGAGACAAATGGCGGTCACGAAGGAAGATGATAACTCCCACATTCCACTTTGCAATCTTGAATGACTTTCTAGAAGTCATGAATGAACAAGGAAATATTTTGGTAAAGAAACTTGAGAAGCATGTTGACAAGGAGCCATTTGATGTCTTTATGGACATCACTCTGTGTGCCCTTGATATCATTTGTGGTAAGTCCTATTCAGTTATTGTGGCAAAACTGTGAATGATGTAGAAGATCATGAGTTTAGCTGTGCCAGTTTGTGTAAGATGATTGAAGAGGAATGTCCCTGCATATTTTCTAAATACATTTCCGTCCTTCCTAACCTTTTTCCCAGGGTTTACTACATGCCTCTGAGCAGCTGAGTTTGTGGGACTGGCGGGACAGAGGTAGCAGTCTGAAGTGATGCTGTCTTGAGGAGCTGTCTTGAGGAGCAGGATTCCTGGGCATGGAAATACAAAGAAAACCCATTCCCTGCAAAGGGATATGTGTATTCACTTGTTGAAGGGATGGTGTGGTGATAGTCAGAAGCTGGGAGCGGTAGTAACGTACTGTGGACACTGCATTTCACTTTGCACTTGTGAAATGTTGATGTTTTTCCTCCTAGAAACAGCAATGGGCAGGAATGTGGGTGCCCAGAAGAACAAGGATTCTGACTATGTTTCTGCTATCTACAGGTAAATGCACATTTTCCTTAGTTACTTTGTAGTTGAGCTGGAATTAATGCTGCTGGTGTCAGGAAGGAAGGCCAGGCAGTTAGAGAGGGAGGTGTGTAAAGCTTTGGAACAGACTAACCCTAAGTCACTAAATACCCTAGAGGTGTTTGAAAGACATGTTCCTATGGCACTTAGGGTCATGGTGTAGCAATGGACTGGGTTAACACTAGGTTAACCGTTGGATTCAATGATCTAAAAGGTCTTTTCCAACCTAAATGAATCTGTGATTCCATGATCTCACTCCTGGTTTTTGATGGAGCCTGTTGAGACAGGTATGATACGAAAACAGGAGTAGATCTGAAGGGTTTGATTATCATTGGTTCCTTGTCCTTTTCCAAATTGTACCACAAGTGTGCTTGAAGTTGGTAATAATTACTTGTCTGCAGCTGAAGCATGTGCAAGAGCTGAATAGCAATGACAGCCAGCCCTTCCAAATGTACTCCAGTTGTGTTTGAGCATACTTGAAATCTCATATTGTTCATTTAAAATACATTTTTAAGTACTTTTACCTGCGGTCTGGTATCTGGACATTCAAGTAGGAATGCAATGCTTTCAGAAACTGTTTGAGTTCTTGGGGCAGATATTTTGGGAGCCTGTCGTGAGTAATCTTGAACACTGTCAATGCTTTGCTGGAGTGGGGTGTGACTGGACTGGAAGACTTAATAGGACTGTTTCAAGAGCATTCCAACTAAATGAGAATATACTGTCCCTCTCAGAGACTAATACTTAAAGGTATAAAATATGGTGATACTGGGATAAGTAACAGAAATTTTGAGATGATGTAAAATCAAGATGCAAATGTGAATGGCCTTCCTTTCAAATAATGGGTTTAAACCTACATGATATGTTAAGTTCTACTTCGTTAGGGTACATAGACTTTTTCTTTGTTATTGTTCTTCTTGAATGTGCTATATTTTTGTCTTTTTGTCAAGTAATGTTACAGGATATGATTGTTTTGCCCCTAGGATGAGTGATCTAATCCAACGGCGACAGATGAGCCCTTGGCTGTGGCCTGATTTTTTGTATATATTGTTCAAAGAAGGAAGAGAGCACAAGAGGAACCTCAAAATCCTTCACAACTTTACAGATACAGTATAGAGTCTTTAAAAAATATTATTTATAACAATAATTTTCATTGTTGAATCAAAGTTTTGCACTTAGATCTTCCAAATGGGGATGAGGTTCCGCCTCCTTGATATGCTGTCTCTCTATTGGACTGTTGAGGAATGCCCTGAAAATAAAAAAAGGAGCTGATTTCCCTTTCAAGATCTTTGTTGAATTTAAATGAGGAAGTAAACTACTGCAAGGAGGTGCCAGAACTTGCAGGTCCTTGACAACTGAAACAAACAACAGAACATCATTGAACTCTTGTTCTGCCCCAGAAGCTCCACATCTGGATCACCTCCAGTGGCTCACTGCCAAGTTAGGAGCAGTAAACATAGGACTCTGTGTGGTAGTGCCACTGGGTTCAGCCCTCAGAAACTGAAGCCTGTATTCATTTTCCCCTGTCCAGGACAGAACTGCTGAGAGGAGCAAACACATGCAGGTCCCTGCATCAGCAGTAAGGGACGTCGGTGCAGAAATCACTAGGCATGCTTCACTCACTTGGCACAAAATAGTGTTCTCTCACCTTGTTAGGCTGTGGAATAACAGCCCTTTCAAATAATTCCTTGTTATTCTTTCCAAAGTTTGTCCTGGTAACTCTACTATTAGGATGTTACCAGAGAGGCTGCTATCCTTATGCATGTACCCCACGATGTCATTGTATCAATGTCTATGACAAAGGAAATAATCTTGGAACTTTGGCTACATATAATAAGCCACATTGACTCTGTGGGTTGTTTTATGCTTCCTTTTATTCAAAGTTGCAGCAGTGAGTCATGAAAGAGGCTCTTAAGAGGATCTAAGGTAACACTTGCACTCTTCCCATGCTGGGCTGGTGCACTGAATATAAGAAGCTAAGTCTTAGAAGATGACAAAGGACTGTAAATAATAATTGCACCTGGTGTAGGTGCTGACAGCAAGCACTGATGTGAAGGATGGGTCAATATGTGACACACATGCATGTTCAGTGAGGAAAACAGTGTGTATGTATGGAACTGTATTTTTTTCTTCCATTCAGTGATTCCTGCAAACAGAATTGCATACTCTACACACTTTTAAATTATTTTGTTGTTTTTAAGAGCAATGCCAGTTTATTGAAGGGTTCTGTTTTGGCTTTGAAACAACAGTAGCAACAGTAAGAATTTTATGTCTGTTACTGGGTCTGTACTTTGACCTAAAAAATGGAAATTCAGCCATTGCTCTCATACTGGATAAAATTTGGGAAGCTTTAGTGTAGCAGGTTCAGGGATGTGTGTAGCCTTGACACAGGGTTCTGGGATGCTCTGGCTTCTCTTCAGTTTCCTGAGTTTTTTGGAGGTTGGAAGTGAGATCTTTCCTTAGTTCTCAGATGGGATAGAGAAGATCTTATTGGTAATTAACATGTTCACACTGCGGTGATTTTTTTTGGTATGCTGTTGCCGTTGTTGGCATTCATGATTGGCGTGTTCCAGTTACTCTGCATACGTTTACACTACTTGATGACCCCCAGGCTGTTTACGTAGTTTGGCTGTCTGTTTTCTTGATCGCACAAAGGCTGTTCAAGTTTTATTCTATTGCTTGGGGCAAGAGAGGTTGGTCATAATTCACTGCTAATACAAAAAATCAGTTAAATTTCATGAACTAATGCTGAAAGCTGTGCCAACTAGCTCATGTAGACTGCTACAGATGGATGTTGTTTTGATAAGTTTGGACAAAACTGTATGAGGCAGGTGGTGCACTTGTGCTGAGTTCTGATGTATCTGATGTAATGGTTCTAATCTCAGGTCATTGCAGAAAAAGCTGAAGAACTTAAAAGCACCAAACAAAAGAAACATGATAATGATGGCAACTGTGAAGAAAGTGGTTCCAAAAAGAGAAAAGCATTCCTGGACATGCTGCTGAACGCAACAGATGATGAAGGGAAAAAATTGAGCTATAGGGACATTCGTGAGGAAGTGGATACTTTTATGTTTGAGGTAATCAAGGAACTCATTGGTTTATTGTTCTTTTTTTGTTGTTGTTTTGGATGGTTTTGTTTGCTGGTTTTTTTGTTTGTTTTTTTTTTTCCTCCAAACCCAAGATTCAGAATTTGCAGGTAGTGATTCTTGTCTTAGTTCAGGACATGATATTAGCATGATGTTATTTAAGCCCTGGAAACCTAAAAGAAAATCTCAATGTTTCTATCCCACAGAGGTAGGATAGAAGCGTTGGTATGCCCTGGAAAACTTTTGGCTAATGCATATGTGGTGGGCCCTGCCTGTGTGAGCAGGGTCTGCACATGAAAGCAGGAGAGAAATAAAAGCTTAGTGGCTGACATGGATCATGGGCTTTTTGCCTTTTGTTACAAACTACATTAACACTGAAGAGAGCTCTAAATAGTTTCCCTCTTTTGACTTGCATTTTGTCATGTCTCCTCACATTTTTTCCCTAGCTACATTGGCTACAGTCTTCTGGTTCTGTTGTCCACTGTGCATCAGTGCTTCGTCTTCTTGTAGAAACTTGTCATGCAATGCCTTGGGTTGGAAAGGACCTTAAACATTGTCTAGTGATAACCCTCCTGCCATAGGCAGGGCTGTCATCAGCTAGATTAGGTTGCCAGGGCCCCATCCCACCTGGCCCTGGACATCTTGAGAGACAGGACATTCAAAACTTCTCTAGGCAACATGTTCCTCATTAATCTCTGAGTAAAAAATTTCTTCACAACATCTAATCTAAATCTCTTCTCTTTTAGTTGCAAATCATTCCCTCTTGTCCTGTAACTACCTGCTCATGAAAAATGTCGCACTGCCTCTTTTTTTTTTAATAAGTCCTGTCTAAGTAATGAAACATCACAATCAGGTCTTCCTAGAACTTTCTCTTCTCCAGGCTGAACCCCAACTCTCTCAGCCTGTCTTCATAGGAGAGGTGTCCCACCCCTCTGCTCATCTTCCAGGCCCTTCTTCTTTTCTGATTCCCTAAGAGAGTATCTGAAGATTTTCATGAGTTTTCCACATACTTCCATTAGATGGACCTGAATTCTCTCAGAAGAGCTAATTAGTAGAATCATATTAATACTGTTGTAACCTAGAGAAACTCTCTTCTCATCTTGCCATTTCTGTACTACAGCAGCATCCTGAACTTTGCCAGAAGTGTGCTTTTTTAGTATCAAAATCATTTTTGGGTCAACTTTTCCCTTTTCTAGTCCTCTTTTTTTTTTTTTTATTTTTCTTTTTCCTTCATTGGTTCACCTTTTATTTCTCCTTTCCTTTCCTCTCCTTCCCATAGTACTGGGAACTAGTAGTTGATTCCCTTCTCCATAGAAAACCCAAGTATTTTCCCCTATGGCCACCATACTGTATCTCATTAGACCACGTTTAGATAGTTTTCTATAGGTTACAAATTGTGTTCATTGCATCTCTCCTGTGATAGTCACTGCCACCTCCCACTCTCAATGTTGACTGGACAATAACCAAAAAGATGACTATACATCTGATTCATTGTGTAGATACTGATAGTTCACAGTGTTCCTGAGATTCAGAAGAGAGGGATTTTGCTTGGGTTATTTCAGTACTTTCCCCTTTTGTCAGCACAATTATGGATCACCTTTTATCTTGATAGTTAGTGTGTTGTAAACAGTTATTCACTCTTGATTCTTGTTTTTATCTTGGTCATGGGACTAATAAGTCTCACTTTTCGTACTAACTGCACACCTAAGTATTTACAAAGCCCACTGGTACATGGGAATAGAGTTGAAGTGAATGTCTTTGTAAATCTGTACCTGTAGGGCCATGATACAACAGCAGCTGCCATAAACTGGGTCTTGTACTTGGTTGGACGTAATCCAGAAGTTCAGAAGAAGGTTCACAGGGAATTGGATGAGGTGTTTGGTGAGTTTCCCTTCCTCCTTTGAGATTTTACTGCATTTGTGAGTGGAAATGTGTTCAAAGCCTAGAAGTAGAAGGGGATTTAAGAGCATGCCTTGTGGCCCTACTGGAGCTTTCAGCAGCTAGAGGTCGTTGGCATGGGTGCAGGAAGGTCTGTAGGGGTGTACAACCAACCTTACGTCTTTGAGGCAAAATATACACGTTCAATATATTTGTAACATCTTCTTGTATGTAGTCTTGGTGCATGATGAGAGTTTCTGGGGGGATCCAGGATGAATTTGCTTAGGCAAAGATGGGGAGCTTTGGTCTTGGTCATCCCTCTATTTGTTTTTGGACAGACAATACTGAACGTTCTGTTACAACGGACGATTTGAAGAATCTTCGATACCTTGAATGTGTTGTGAAAGAAGCTCTTCGTCTCTACCCTTCAGTTCCCATGTTTGCCCGTACTTTGAGAGAGGATTGCTGTATTAGTAAGTGGTATTCTGTGTTTGCCACTCTCCCTTGTGTTAGCATTTCTGCAGTGGAGATGTTTCCCATGTAAAAGGCAGCATTGTTTTAGTTTTTACTGTTCTGTTGTGAATAGGGAATCACTTGTTCACTGTTGTTTTGACTCTTCCCTTTCTCTCTTCTCTTTAGAGGGATATCAGATACCAAGAGGTGCAAATGTACTTGTTTTAACTTATGCCCTGCATAGAGACCCTGAGGTCTTCCCTGACCCAGAGGAGTTCAGGCCTGAGCGATTCTTCCCTGAAAATTGTAAGGGAAGGCACCCATATGCGTATGTGCCCTTCTCAGCTGGTCCCAGGAACTGCATTGGTATGTATCTGAAGAGGAAGCCCTTGTAATATAACAATTCTGCTTTTAAGTGTGGTAACTGAGACAGCAATGAGTACTGTTTGTGTAGTTTTCTTCCTCATTCCCCACCCCTGAATTCTGGGCACTGTGCGCCCTGCAAGCTTAGTATTTGAGCTGCCCCATTTGTTTCTTCCAAGGGATTTCCTTTCTTCCTAGGGTCCAGTGTCAATCACGCTGATGTTTCTTCCTCACTGCTGTGCAGCCTGGCAGTGTGTTACTGGGCTCCTGTGTTAGGACATGATTGCTTCCAAATTTCTGATCCTCAGTGTCAGCAACACAGAATGAGAGAAGACCCATGTCCTCTACCTGTTTTGCTCTGGAAACACCTCATCTGTCTCTCTTAGGTTCTGAGATGAATGTCCAAATCATGCAATTTGCAACTAAAGTATTCTTTCCCTATTTCTGGCACTGTAGTTGGTTTGGTGTTTTCTCTGTCATCCCAAAACTCATTAGTACTTTTAGATGCCACTGAGATGCTTGGCATTTATCTGTGCTTCAAGTTGAAGCAGTGTTGTTTATATTGTAGAACATGTGAAAAGACTGTTCCCTGCACTGATTTTAAGTGCAGATAGGGAACATCCAACAGTTGTCATGCCATTTATGATAATGAGAAATATTACTTCTTTTGGTTTTTTTTGGTTTTGTTTGTTTAGTTTGGTTTCTGGTTTTGGGGGTTGTCATTGATTTGTTTTTATTTGTCTCATTGATAGTAGGTGCCCTTTTCCCTAAGAGCAGTAAACTAGGTCTTTCCTTGTTCTGAAGAGAAATCTAATTTAATATAACGTGTCTAGCTAGTCCTGAGCAGGAACACGTGAAGGAGAGGTGGTTCATTAGTATCATTGCAGAAGTGCATCATGTGTACATATGTATGAACTTCCATCTGTGTATACAGAGGGGAGTACCTAAAAAGTTCTCAGCACTGCTTTTTGTGTCCTGTCTCCATTTTTTAGTTTTTGTGAACTGTCTGGATTGTGGCACTTGGTTTGGTTTCCCTCACATTTCTCTGTTCTCATGTTTCCTCCTTCACCTACCTCTGAACTGTAAATTGAACTTTACCCTCTGGGCTACCAAATCATCAGTATGTATGAGGCCTAATGATCCCTGAAGAACGATCTGTCTGTCATTCTGTTGCAATTGCATCTCCTATGCTTCTCCGCACATTTATGGAACCACGAGATTTTTCTCTCCTCACAGTCCCTCTGCTGCATCTTCTGCTCTGGTCTGCTATCCATCCCCCCTGCCTTGCCCATCCAAGACAAGGCTGTGTTTTGTAGTAGTTCCATAAAAGGGTTGACTGTTTCCATGTTGCTGGTTTTGTTCCTTCCTATGGGAAGGAGAACATACTGTGGATTATCCCAATAAGGCCAGAGTTTTCATGTAGAGAAAAGTGCTGGTGTTAGTTGTACCCATATGAACTTGATTTTGGCCTAAAGCTAGTTCTGTTCTTAAGTCCTGTGAGCATGCAAGTGCAGCAGCTGTTGATGCAACCTGACAATAACTATTTTTTTCTCTGCCCTGTAACTCATAGGTCAGCGCTTTGCACAAATGGAGGAGAAAACTCTTCTAGCCCTCATCCTGCGGCACTTTTGGGTGGAATCATGTCAAAAGCCAGAAGAGCTTGGTTTAAGTGGAGAATTGATTCTTCGTCCAAATAAAGGCATCTGGATTAAACTGAAGAGGAGACCAAATGTTGGATCAGAATGAAAGGAATTTCAAGAGTTTACTTCCAAAAGTTTTCACTCTATTTAGGCTGAGACATATTTTAGAAACAAATATTTGATGTCAGTCCATCAATTTGTTAAAACTAGTTGCTACTGTTTTATTAAAAAAGATGAAGTAATAGCCCTAGTTTCTCAACTTTTATAGTGCTTGTGAAATTCGTCTTAATCTTTGAAATGCAAGTCTTTAAACCTTAAATTTTAGTGCCTTATCTGCTCAGATGAAACTATTCTATTGCCACAGTGCCACAAAAACTTTAGCTATGGTAATAACAACAGCAATGCCTGTGATGAAGTGATCAGCTTACATGCCATAGTATTTTCCAAGTAACTGGAAGTCTCAAGTATTTGTAAGATTTTCTTCGGTCTGAAAAATATGAGTAATAATCCTTCTTGGCACAATTTTTTTTTTTTTTGGTGGTGATTGCCTCTGTAAAGACCAAGCAAAAATCTCCGATAACTTGAGTCCTCCTTGGTAAGCATTTACAGCAGTTTGTAAGAAGAGAATGCTCTGAATTATTTTTTAGCAAACTGTACCAAAAGCGTTAATCCTTATAATCATAGCAGGAACTAGACAGTATGCAAATCACATACAGGATTTCATAATGACAGAAGCAATGTATTATTACAAACTTTGAGAATAAACTTCTACTATGCCTCAATGTGGACTGAAATTGTATCCGTTGAAATTACATTCCTGTGTGCAGGTAGATTGCTGATGAATAATTGTTTCCTACCATCAGTTCCTCTAGGGTGATCAGTCAAATAGATTTTACTGTGCTAGTCAAAGCTGAAACAATGAGCCAGTGTGCTCTTGCCTTCTAGTGCCCTGAAGGCAACATACAGTGTTTTTTGCTAATTGATGTTGAAGAGGAATTACAGTGATGAAATGAAGTGCCTGTGAATGTTTCTGATTGTACCTTAAGGACTGGTCAAAATCTGCTACAGGCCATACAGCTGGAGAACAGACTCCACGAGTTTTGTAAGCTCTGAAGAAAAAGCTGGTTCTAAACCAAGCTGAGGTCCTCTAACTACTTTGGCTTTACTTGTGCCCTGTGCTTTGGGGCTTCTTTTCGCTGGTGTGTGTTGCCCCAGCACAATGCCTGGCATTGTACAAAGAGGGGTGCCCACCAAAACCCACACTCTTTAGTTGTTCCTGTCACTAAGTGGTGAGGGCTTTTGCTGTGTTGTTGCCTTTAGGTTGTTCTCGGGCTGTATGGACTAATATGGACTGGTCCACTCTAATGATTATTGTATTACAAAATAAGAAAGGAGTAAACTGTTCTTACTCATTTTGTTAACATTTACAGATTTTTTTCTTTTGTCTGTTTCCATGTGTCCTTTTAACAACACTTTGTTCTTGTATCACTTAATACCTGAGATACTGCTGTACTTCGCAAAATATCATAATAAAGACAAAAGAATTTATGTTTGTTCCAAATAAATTAGAGGTTTCCTTGAACCTGCCAAATTCTTTATATTCTGATAAACCTTGTTTTTAGCATTTTCTGAGGATCTTCTGAAAAGGAAGTGAGTAACAGTTTACATAAATGAAATCACAGATCTTGACAAATAGTCTATAATCACTGCCTTTATTTTCCCATTTAGACAAGTCTTTAACAATAGTAATGCTGGCATTCTTCAGCCTACTTTTTCAAAGATAGGTTTCACTGCTGTATAAGACCAAGAATTTCAATTTCTAGGGCTGAATCTAAATATTGTCTTCTTTATAATGAGATAACTTTTGAGACCACCTTCACATGTTAATGCATATAATACACATGACACATGTTTTCCAAAGAAACTCTAAATTAAGGAATTATTTAATGCATTTAGGCACTTGGCAGTGTGAGCTTTCAAGGTAAATTAGATTAGCATCCAGAATATGTTTTCTCAGAAGATTTGGCATGCAATTGAAACCTGGAGACGTAGCTCGTATCTTAAGCTATGTGCATAAGTTGAGGCCTTGCAAGAGATGAAAACTAATATTACTTCCTTTTCTTTTGTGGGATCTGTTTCATGGAAACAGTTTGTAAGATAGACCAAATTATAACAATTTCTTTCCATATGATAATTTTTATTACTTCTGTCTGCACTGACAAAAATATATGTTTTTTTGCACTTTGCTTTTGCACCATGTTCTTCTCATATAATGTGTATATATCTCCTATAATTTTTTATACTCTCCAAAATGGACAAGAAAATAAATTGAGACAAGAACTGGATAAAACTGTAATAAGAAACTCATTATGAAAAGTGCAGGGGCTCAAATGCTGGCATGAGGATGGCAATGTGAAAAATGCCTATTTAGTGATGCACAAAGTGCCTTTGCCAAGATAAGTGCTTATGTAATCCTATAATCTTTGTGTTATGAGCTGTTCTGAAATGGCAGTGATCTCTTCTGTTGTGAAAATTGGTTCTGAAGCAATCTGACGCTGCTAAGGAAATAAATATTGAGGAAAACAGTACTGAACATACAGGGAACTTCATGCCTGCTGGGTAGATGTTAAATACCTTGCATTGTGTAGTGTGCCTTTTTTAGGTTGAATCATGTGGTGTGTAGTTGTTGGTAGTGGTCAGCCACAACCCTCCTCTGGGGTTTGTCTGTTAGTTTTGTCTGGGGTTTTGTTTGTTTGTTTTGGGGTTTTATTATGTGTGGGATTGTTTATTTCTTACAGGTTTGCAGAATGCAGCACAGCATTGCCAGGTTTCCTGATAAAATAATGGGACAATAAAATATTGTGTAATAAAAACTGCATGTGCATACTAGTTGTATGTAGTCTTTTTCCGGGGTTCCAGGTATCTGCTGTGGTATTGAGGTAGCAGTTGATCTCTAAACCAAAATATTACACCTCCTATAAAGAGCCCTTTTGTACGGTGTCAGAAAGGACACAAGCTTTCTCCTGGGATGACAGGCATGGAGTGTATTTCTGGATCACGGTTTACAGCTGTTACGAGAAATGCTGACAACAAACAGTGTGTGGCCTCCCTCTTTTGGGAAGTTCTGCTTGTGAGCACCTGCAGGTGCCTCAGAGGCAGTAGAAGTTTCCAGCCACCTTGACACAAACTGCTATTTGGCCTCTGAAAGCTGCATGTTTTGTACTCATGAAGGAAGTGGAATAGCGGTGCATACTAGATATACACCTGCCTTCCTGAATTTAATCCTCATGCTGTAAAAGACAAAACCTATAAATGCTAGGACACTGCTACCAGCAAATAATTTTGCCAGGTTTGATCTCACATGTCATCTCCTCTTCCACCAGCTAAGATCATAGCCTTTGGAGAAACCTACCCCAATTTTCTTCCTAAAAGAGCATTGATGCCATGCCCTGGAAAAACTCCCAGTATAGAAGTACCTCAGGTTAAAATCAGGTCATATTTAGAAGATGACCTTCATGGTCTGCATGGATTAAAAGACTGAAAACTAAATTAACTCACTTTCTAAACCAAAAAAAATACATCTGAGATTCTTCTGAAAATGGGAGTCTCTTAGTTATACTCTACTACAACTCTAAGTATAACTCTATCTTTTGTTCAACAAATGGACTTTTCTATTTGATGCCTGGAGTATGACTTGTGGAGATATTAAGTGTTCATTGAAATTGCAAAATATTTTGATCAAAGAAAGGCAAAAGTTATCAGTTAGCAAAAGACTCAGCATTTGGTGTATGCCCAAATTACCTCATTACAGGCTAGTAATTGAGGGACGCATACAATTTGCTCAAGAGTTACTGTTTGACAGTTTACAGGCCTAGATCAAGATAATGAGACCCTTCAGTGTATGTTGAAACATTCTGGCTTCTGTAAAATCTAACAATAAGCAACATCAGGTGCTTCAGCACTAAAAAATAGGGCCTTGAGCAGCAATATGATTTTCCATTTATTAAAAAAAAAAAGGCAAATCTGATTATAAGAAAAAAATCAAAGACCTCTGAAATAACAAACCCAGTAGATATTTATTGTTTAATATTTGCAACTGTCTTCTATTTCTTTAATATGATCCTGAATTTTGTTTGCATTGATTTTTTATTTGACATCTGATTTGCAGTTTTTTTCTGGGCTCAGTTTCCAGGAAAACTGTTGTTCACATGTAGTTTCAGGATATGGGACTTCTTAACTGCTTTTATTTTGATACAATACACAGTGCTGCACTATTGACAAATCAGTAAATTATTGTAACCATCTTTTTGCAGCCATTTTAGGTTGTATCATGTCAAGCAGAAGATTCCGCCCTAGTGAGACAGTGTATTCTTCACTCAGATAATGGCATACTTACACAGATGAAAAGGCTCTAGATGATTAATTGTAAGAAGAAAAGATCAAGATTTCTATTTAGAGTTTGTTTTAGTAGCATTTGATATTTTATTTCTCTCTCTCCTTTGTCATATACCTAATGATAGCCGTGAAGTTCTTCAGAATATTTGTTGGTTGGTGGATTTTTTTTTCCTACTAGAGCATTCAAGTTCATGAAATTATTACGGTATCCTCATTCAGATGGAAAGGTGTGCATAAAGCCAAATCAAAATGAGAATGTGGGTTGTTCCCACCATACTGGTGCCTTCCTTATTTCCTCTGGGAAACCTCTCCTGGTGCTCCACATCACAACCACTGGGTGTTGTCTCATCACAGACAGTAGATTCTCTTCCACATTGATGCTGTTTTTTGAATGAGTTTGCCATAAGAAATGTGGGATTTGGTTCTGCCAAGCAGAATTAGGCCAAAATTAGGCTAGAATCCAGTAATTTATTTCCTGAGGTGAAACAGTTATTCCAGCCACCTTTGCAGATGAATGAGATCTGTGCATGGATCACAGTGGAAATCAGCAGAAAGCAGTATCAAGTGAGTAGGCAATTGCACTGCCAGGGAGATGTCATCTTAAAGAATATGTTTAGGCTGAAGCAGGTTTTGGTTTTTAACTACCAAGTCAAAATGAAGCAGAGTCAATCAGAAGCAAACTCTTCATTGTATTTTAGATTATTCAAATAAATTTTTAACTTGGATCATCAAAAATGTTTCCATTTATAAAAATCTTTTGATGAGCTCTTCTTTTATTTCTGCTATCTGAATTACTGAACCCTAAATGCAATGTCCTGGTTTAGCTAATATTTAGAATATTGATAGCTAAATTGATACAATGAGGTAACTAAGATCAACAGTAAACTTATATATTGAGCCCTTATGAGCCTAAGGAGTATGAGATGGTTTTGGCATACTATGCACTTTAAATTTCTACCTCTTCTCCTACTTTAAATCATATAATCTCTGGATTTCAGAGAGACTCAGGAAACTTATACCAGCTGAGAATTTGTCTGAGAATATTTTGTAATTTGTCCTATAATAAATATGTCCTGTAATAAACAATAACTCATCATCAACATAGAGTCCATAATAACATTTTTCTCTGTACAGAGGTATAACTTTGTTGGTTTAAGCAACAGCAGTCTAAATATGAGCACGTCATGTGAGTAGCAGTCCCAGTGAAAGAAAATGCATTTATTTTCCAAAGTGGGCATACTCATTATGATTCTCTTTGAATAGCATTTCTACCTTATTTCTGAGCTTCACTATCAAATCCAACTGGTGTCCTTACCAATGTAATTAAAATGATGTTTGGTTTTAGAAAGAGTGATACCTAAATTTGAGAACTGTTGCTTTAAAGAAATATTTTTTCTGCTTCTTTTTTTTTTTTTCTTAGTAGTTTGCTTCTGAAACAAACAGTCATCACCAGAAGATGCCCCTTCCTCAGACAAAATCCCATTATATAGACAGTAGATTATAGAAATGAAATCTTGCAGAAACTTCTGATGAATGTGGGTATGACTACATGTTGCATGAATGACACACGTGATCTTGGTAAAATTTATGGTCAATCTGCTCTGTTTTTCTATGTTTTTGAATGGTATACCTTATTTTTCCAAAAGTGTATGATTGGAGTTTTTTTGGGAGTTGTTTGTTTGTTTGTTTGTTTTGCTTATGTTTTTATTAAAACAGTAACAAACTGGAATAACTGTCCAATATCTGAAATGGAAAGCCAAGATAAGAAATGAAAAGTGAAGAAACTAAGTTTTTGGACAAAAGTTCCCATCTGTTTGTGCTACCAATTGAAATGAACACATACACACAAAGGCAAAATAATTATTTGAATACTAAGATGTTTTGAGCAACACAAAAAATTGTTAAGTTCAGCTTACTTTGTCTGTAAATATTCAAATACAGGTAGATTGTGTGATTGCTGCTAGGGACAATGAAAATTCTGTAATTAGATGTAGAGGTGAAAATTTTTCCAGTGGTATAAAATATTACCATCATTTTATAGGGGAGAAAAGAGAAACTGTGTTGCATACATGTGGTTGTATGCACAGGAGCAATTCCAGTGTGGTGTGGATGATAGATGTTCTGAAAATATGTCCCAAGATCAGTGACAATATTGACAAAAAGAGTGCCCGTTCAAAGTAAATATTAAAGATGAGTTAGGATTGCAGGTAGTAATATTTAACACAGTGTTGACTTTTTTTTTTTTTTTTTTTTTAGTAGAGTGCAAACCTGATCCATGCATCCAGACTTACTATGTGTTCAGGTATGTAATCATTATTGTAACTGGTGTTCAGTGGAAGGTTTTCATAGGAACAAGACAGTGTAAGTTGGAGTATTTATGGCTTGTGTTTTGGGGTTAATTTATTCCACAGCTTAAGTTGTTGCGCATGAAAAAAGTTTAGAATTCTTATAGCATATGAAGCAGCGTGAGTCATTTGTTTGCTACCTTGATAACAGTATTTACTGAAGTATCTGGAGAGTCTATATTAGTAATGTCATTTCAGTGGAATACTGTTCCCAGTCTAAGCAGGAATGAATATTCTGCTATTAAGAGGTATGGCAAAACAGCATTTCACAGCTGCAATTGTAATTTTCAATGCAATTTTGAATTAATGGTGAAACAGAACAAGTGTAAATCAGTGTTAGGCTTAGCACTGCTTTATAAAACTAATTATACACCCTTTATTTATCATATTCTAAAGAATGATTTTGTCGTTTTTAGGATGCATTGGATTTATTGGACTTTTTATTTCATTTTGTTACTTGATTCTGTTTACAGTGGTAAGTTAATATGTAATTACTGAGATTTACACACAGCGTAAAGCAACTCTTGTAGAAGGGGAGAAGATTAGTAACTGCAGTCTGCTCTTGAGAGAGCTGTTTATTCTGCTGGATTCAGCTTAGTTCAGTTTGTGTACCTGTCATAACCCTATTGTCTGACACAGAACTTTCCAGTGGGGCTTTAATGACACCGTCCTGCCACCCCATATGCTGTCACCTCCCCCAGCACACATGGAACAATACCACAGGAAGTTTTCTCTAAAGGACTGAGACTGCATCCACATTGTAACTGTGAAATTGGTGTGATGCTCCAGGTTCTGTGCCCAATGGCAAAGTTAGTAGCCTAAGCAGCAGCTGGGGAAGGAGGCCCTTTAGGGGTGTAGGAGGCAGAGTAATGCATGTCTTTCATTCTGTGTTAATGATTTACTTTGTTCCATTAGCAAACTACAAAAACAGCATTGCACTTCTCTGAATTTCCCTTTCCTGATAAATTATAACTAAGGCCTAGCATAGGTATTAATTCAGTCATGTATTAACTGTTTTCTCAAAGAACAACTAGGTAACAGCTTTTAAGCAAAATAATACATAAAGAAAGACATAAATAAATATTTTCTAATTAATACATACATTAATTAGATTTATTAGATTGTATTAATACAATCTAATAAATACATAAATAAATAATATCTAATACATAAATAAAGTATTATTTAAGAAAATATTTTACCTGCCTTTAACTAAAATCTTGGAAATTTTTTGAGGCCTGGAACACATTTTAATTAAATTAAAGTGTTCAGAACTGGCACAGTGTTACATGGAGAATAGTTTTACAGCATAAATAATTTTTTTCTGTTAATTTATGTTAGAAGAGGAAAATTAGGATCCAAAATATCTAATATCGTAAATAATTGCAGTATTCTTTTCTTTTAGCTTTAGAATTCACTTGGGGTATTCTAAGAATTGAAAATGTTTTTCTGTTAATGACAAAGTTGGATAAAGAAATGCTACTAAGAATAATAAATACCATTTTTTATAGAAAGAGCTTTAAAGTATGTATATATTTACCAGAAAACTTGGATTTTATAAAGTCAATTTTTTTACTAATAAGGATTTAACCTTATTAGCACATCTAGCACATATGTCTAATAATCCTTATTTATTCCTTTTTTAAAAAATTATATATTATACCTCTGTGCAGGAAACAGTGAATTGCCAAAGTATAGTTTATAATCATATTAACAAATAAAATCCACTCGTAGTCCCTTAAAACTGTCAAATCCAATATGATATTATCTTTTGTTTTAATTTTAAATATCACTTGACACAGTATGATTATAGTAACAGATTAAGCCACTAGATAAAATGTTTTCAGTTGGGTTTCCCCCCAGTTTGTAAAAATACATTATATTCTCTTTTTCTTTTATCCAAGAAAAAGCACTTTAGTAGATGAAGGAATCACCATTTTGTTGGTCTGCTACTCCTTTTGGAGGGCAAATTCAAAAAGAGAGTGGTCTTGAGTGCAAAGACAGCTCTCTTGTGTTTTAATACAGAGATCTTAGAGCCCTTGGACAAACTACCCTGCCTCTCCACTAGTGGACGTTCAAGACTCCCAAGAGTCTTGAGACTGACAGGACCCAAAGGAATGGCCTGATGCTGTGCCAGGGGAGGTTTAGGTTGGATATTAGAAAAATGTTCTCCACCCAGAGGGTGGTTGGGCACTGGATCAGGCTCCCCAGGGCAGTGGTCACAGCACGAAGCCTGACAGAGTTCAAAAAGCATTTGAAAAACGTTCTTGAGCATGTGGTGTAACACCTGGGGGTGGTCGTGTGCAGGGCCAGGAGAGAGTGCCAATGATCCTTGTGGATGCCTTCCAACTCAGCATACTCTGTGATTCTGTGATCTTACAAGTGCCTTCATTTTGGAAGACGGGAGCAGATTGCTGCTTAGGTTCCTTTGCTGCAGAGCTCTGCGGCATGAGTGGTTGCCATTAGAATTCAGTATGTCATTCAGAGTTAGTAAGTCCTGCAGATGCAAGGTAGTAGTAAAGCTCATTTTTATTCTAAATGGTTCCTGAGACATTATTCCTGTAACAATATTTTCTTCACTGTGAAGAAGGTTTGGGGGTTCAGGGTGTAGTGTGAGAGAGCTGAAGGTCTATGAAATGCTGGGAGCCATTGAGGCTATGCGCAGTGGCACCACCTGTGACTCTGACCTCAGAGGATCCCTAAAAAATAGGATTGTCAGTACATAAAACTTTGTAACTCCTTTTGGTCTCTACACTTCCTGGTTTTCCTTACAATGACGTTCTATATTGGTGTGTCTCAGGAGAGGCTTCTGCTGTTCCTGAGATTTGCCATGAGAAGGTGTATTCCCCCTCTGCCATGCAGATCTGCCTTGTAGCCCACCGAGCTTCTAGGGTTTCTACCTGGGCCCAAGCTGCCCTGCTCCAGTATTGGGTATGAGGCAGGGAACAGAGGGAGACACCCTAGACAGTATTATTTCTGCAGTAGTGAAAAGATGAGACTCTCAGAGGAACTGTGCTACTCACCCCCCTTACCCTCTTCTCCTGCTATTTTAGCAGCAAGATCAATGACAAAGAGGAGCCGTGGCTTCACTCTCTCTTGGTGAACTGGGTGTTCCCATCTCTAATAATGGACACTTTTTGTTATTCCATGTCAGAATGTGTGACTCAGATCTATGAAAATACATTCTTCCAAGGAGGAGACCTCACTACAGTTTTTACACCAACTGCCAATTACTGCCAAATAGTGTGTACTTACCATCCTACCTGTCTGCTCTTCACCTACTTGCCAGCGACATGGACTAAAGATCCTGCAAAAAGGTAGAATGTTCATGTACTTGTGTCTTTTGCTGGTCTCATGTGATAATTTAGAAACCTGGTAACATTTTGACAGAATACAGGCATGCAGGGAAAGGTGCATAGTTACCATGGAAAATAATGTCATATATCTCTAAAATTGGTGATCTAAGAGTAATCGCTTGAATTCAAAAGGTTAAATTTGACAATTCCCAATTTTTCACACTCATACACCAGCCCTTTCAAGGAAAGAGAACTGACTCTACGCTCCCTCCTCTAGGCCATGTATTTATTGTTGAGGGACAATATGAAAAATTTTACATCTCCAGTGATCCCCTTAATTGTTCTCTATCCTTTCTATTTAGCATATTTTTCTCACAATTAAGAATTTCAGTAGCCTGAGAGAATGAGTTTGTCTTCTCTCTATGCCCAGTGCATTTCTGTTCTCCAGACCCTGGGCTCTGCTTCTCATTTTATTGAGACCTCTTGGAG
This sequence comes from Donacobius atricapilla, assembly GCA_013397315.1. Lineage (NCBI taxonomy): Eukaryota > Metazoa > Chordata > Aves > Passeriformes > Mimidae > Donacobius > Donacobius atricapilla. The sequence continues at coordinate 105,084 of WBMY01010424.1, forward strand.
CTCCCACGAGTACAAAATATTCTCATTTGCCACCACTGCCAACAAAGCATATAAGGCTTGACCCCATTTTTCTTCCAATTGCACTTGTCAAAATTTTCATGTTGAGGGATATTGGACAGGCTGCATTTCACCTGAGAAACAGGTTACAAAAGTCTGTGTTGTAGTGTAAAAGCTGTGAATTGCTGCATTTTAAAACACAGGTTCTCCTGCTATTTGAAAGACAGCGACACAGAAATGCTGCCAAAAGTGGATATGGAAGGAGCTATCTCTGGACATTCATTAAAACAGTGTAACCAAATCAGTGGTAAGATTTGGATGTATTTATGCTCTGCGTTGTGTAGCAGCTGTAAAAAAAAAAAAACAAAAAACAAACAGTTCGGAAAGAGGAATAGAATCAGAGAAGCAGCCAAGTAGTGATTTGTGTGTTCATTGCCAGACCACTTGCAAACACAGATGACAAAAACTTCTCTGGTTTTACTCTTCAGGCCCACCTATCCTACACCCAGGCTCCCTAGATGAGATAACGGGGAAATTATGCTCCTGCAGTCACTGTTTCTTTTGCTAGAAGCAGATGGCAGCCTATGCTTTAACTGCTGACTCCAGTTCTAAAGATTAATTTACTACAATTCCACTCCAGAAAGTGGCTCATATGGCATGTGTCACCCTGTTTTATATGCTCAGCAAAGCAAAAGTGCATCATCACAAAGTGATGTAATACTTATGTGATTCTGTGTAATAATTTTTTAGCAGCTGCATCTTTTAGGGTATATGTGCTTTACATGAAGACTTCATGTCAGCATGCCATACCTGCAAGTTATCACCAGGCATATTAGAAGCCCATTAACTGTGTTATTTTATGTATGTTTTAAATTTGCACTGTCATAATGATGTCATTAAAAGGAGGTTAAATTTAAGCATACAAGTTAATTTAGAAAAACAGAATAAGGAAGAATAGAGTTATTAACTTCCTGCCTTTGAGAATAAATAGTGTCTTATGGATGTTGGGCTAGTTCTTTAGTTGTATTGGTATAGCATCTCAACATGGCAGGACTAAGTGAGTTTTTATGCAGTTCTTCATTGTAGCTGTTATCAATAACGTGTGCTTGCTTTTGATTGCCACTTGCCCTTCAGAGCAGTCAGGCCCCTTAAAAGCTCTTTCCTGCCAATAACCCTTCATGTTTGTATTTCTGAGTATCTTGGAAGAGAAATAGTGATTTCAGTGGGATGTTATTCTTTATGCTATTTAGACTAATTTATATCACTGGTACTTACTCTAGAATCAGACTAAAATGAAAATCTATTCACACATAAAAATGCCTCCAATCATGGGCTGACTCTTGCTCTGTGAAATGACTGTCTCAGACCCCACAGCTGCAGTCCTCCCTCTGTGGACTGTAAATGTAATATTCTGACTCAAGTGGGAAATTTCTGTTGCTTATGAGGACAGAATTTGCCATTTAAACTGCTTTATGAATTTGGAACTGGGAAAATATATTTCAATATGAATACTGAGTTCTTGCTTTGGTAAATGTCACCCTGGTCTCAGTCAACCACAGAACTTAGAGTCCCTCTCTCATGTAGGCAGAGGCACTGTCAAAGTCTGCCAGTTTTTCCCCTTGCCATGAGGTACTACACAAAACCTACATTCCTGATGTGGTGCTACATCTTTGTGCAAAGTATGATGTAACTGAAGTGAGTGTGGGATGTGGCATCTGGATTATGAGGGCTGTGTCATACAAACTGCTTTCTTTGGGTAATTTGGGGCACGGGATGGGGAAAAGAATAGAAGTACATTTTCAGAACTTGGTCTCTCTTTCTTCACAGCTTGCAGCCCAGATGTCCATGTAGGACTGGATATGGAAGGGAATATTTTTGATATTACTATGGCTGACAGCTATCAAGAGTGTCAAAAACGATGTACCAATGACAACCATTGTCATTTTTTTACGTATGCCTCTGAAACATTTCACAATGCAAGCTTTTGGTAAATACAGGTTGGATTCATTCCCCTGGACAGCCCTGTGGCTAAGTAGATTAAATCTCAGAGCACTCTAAGATGCAAGAATTTACTCAAGAATATACAATTTATTCCTCCTTACAATGTTTGTTCAAACTTACAGGTAGGAAAATATCAATAGTAAATTTGCTTTCATTTGTCCCTTGGTGAGAAAGACGAACTTGATTATTACAGCCCTGAAAAAATCCTAAAATCCTCTGAAGATACTGAAATGCAAATTATATTGATAGCTGTGGTGTGTTTTTGCTCTATTCAATCTCACCCTGCATGTTGTTCTGAAAATAGCATCATCAGAGCATCCAGAGAAATTATTTCATTTTAATGAGACCTATTTTTGAGCTCTTAATCTGCTCAATTTTGCAAGTTAAACATTGTTCAGCTAACTCTGTCCATCATTTGAAGTCTGCTCTGGAGGTTGGAGATTGTTCTGGCCCATGGCCAGACCATGCACAATGGTAGGAATTGTGGGTTCAGGAGGATGGTTTAGTCCAAGGAAGAAGACTTGTTTTCTTACCACTTTCTTTACTCTTTGTCATTCAGTAAAAAATGCTTCTTGAAACACACCAGCGTAGGAACTCCAACCAACATAAAGGTGCTTGATGAGGTTGTGTCTGGATTCTCTTTAAAGCCATGCCAGCTTTCTGAATTAGGTAACTATAGAAAAGTCTCTGATTCTGTTAAGTTTTAAGGGTCATGTATCCTGAAATGCAATCTACCAATGACTTATAGAAATATTTCATTGTGTAGAATAATTATAATATAATCTTATTCTTAAAATATAGTTAGTACTCTCAGGGACAAAGGAGGTTCATCTCTTTTTGATTTTTTTTTCATGTTATCATTTATCTTACAGAAAGTTCCATTCTTTAAAGATCTAAAGAATTCTTTCATAAGATTAGCTTGATGATATTGTATGTTGTCTTTATATCATGGATACAAACATGAAAGATAAAAGCCTGTCAGATTCAATGATCATGGGAAATATAAAGCTTTCTACATTCTGTTTGTACACTGTGTATGCACTTGAAAATTTTTAATGAAGATCTACAGCTTTCTAATGCAGCTGGCTAATAGGAAAGGATATATTATGCATTTTGTGAGTGATTTGTGATGAAAGCAAAAAGTCTGTGCTTGTTCCTGCAATCATTATTCAGACAACATTCTCAGGAGTCTAAAATCAAACAGTGTGTCAAACCTTATTCTCAATTGAAACATCTTTTAGTTTTTTCCTTTTTTTCTGTTTCATTTTAATTTTATCTCCACTTTGTCTTACTGCGTGATGCTTTCCCTTCTTAATGATGATTATGTTATTCTGCTTTCATATAGCCTTATTTTATCTCACAGGTAATCTAGTTTTCTGTACAATCACATTTTGTAGAGACTGTATCAGTAGATTTATTTCTGAAAGCAGTGCTTGGGTTTACTGCTGGGCAGTGCTGGCACAACATCAGCACTCTCTCTCCAGCATTCCTCCCATCAATAGTCTGGGGGTGGGCAAGATCCTATGAGGGAATATATCTAGGTCAGCTGACCCAAATTACCCACAGGGACATTCCATATCATATGATGTCAGCTCAGCTATAAAATCTAAGCAAAGGAGGAGGAAAGGCAGGCATTTATAATGTACAATGTTTGCCTTCTGGAGCAGCCACTATGTGTGCTGAGGCCCTGCTTCCCAGGAAGTGGTTGGATATCACTTGCTGATGGGAAGTAGAAAATAAAATTATTGGTTTTTTCCTCTTTGCTTGTGTGCATGTGAACTTTTGCTTTTGCTTTAGTAGACTGCTATATTTCAACCTATGACTCATTTTCCATCACATTTTCCCTCACCTGTCCATCTGGGGAAGGAGAGTAATAGAGCAAGTTGCTCGGCACCTGGCATCCAGCCAAGGTCAACCCACCAAAGTTCTTTTTGGTGTCCAACATGGAGTTTTCCTATAAAGCAGTCTTTACCCAAAACCACATGTTCTCTGGCTTTTACCCTTCTGATTCTCTCCCTGATCTTACTGGTGGGGGAGTGAGTAAGTGGCTGCATGGGGCTTGGTTGTTAACTGGGGTAAAACATGACAATCATGTGAAGATCAATCTTGTTCCTGCCTGTCTTTCCCTGCTTTCTGTGTCTTGTTAAGGAGGTAAGAGCAGGCAAGATAGAGAAAAAATAAACTGATCATAGAAGCCTAGAGAGTACTCGTGGATCAAGAGGTCGGTCATCTAAGGAGGTCACCTGTCCTAATCTCAGACAGATCATCTATACCTGCCCAGACAGAGATTTGTGGAATGTAGTCATAAAACATCAGTAATATCTTTTTAAATGTTGTTTTGTCAATATCTGAAATGGGTTTATTTCAATATTTGTTTCGAGGATTTTTTCTGAATTTATTTAGTTTATTCCTTCCTGTGTGGCCTTTCATTTTGTGCCTTTGCCTCTCTGACCTTATTCTTACGTACACACATCCATTTTATGCATGTTATTATACATGCATAGCAATTTGTCTGTTTTCTGCCCTTTGCAAAGTATCTTCCTGGAGATCACTGAATATTGAGAAAATGATCAATGAACATGATCCTTGAGATCATGGGTTAGCTTCCCTGAAGTTTCAGATCCACATTTCTGCTTTAAATATAATTTCCTTTGAAACTATCCATTCTTCTGAATGCTGTTTCCCCCTAACATGGGATCTTACCTACTAATTACAAGAGTTAATTGACTGATTTTCTACATTTCTGATTATATTTTTTTACTGTTCTTATTTTGTAATTACTGCCCAGTATTGTTGTCCTTTCTTGCCTATGTGAAAACCTCATAAAATTAACGGGATTCGCAGTAAGCTCTGCCTCTTCTCAGTTTCCCTTTTTGTAGGAAGATGTTCCCAATATGTTTCTATAACACACTGGGCAGTATTTACTTGGCAGCTGTACTTTCTCAACAGCTCAAGTTCTCTGCTGCCACCAAATCCTGTCTTTTGGATCGTTTTCCTATTTTTACTATCTTTGCAGCTTGATAGCTTCAAGAAACCTCCTCTGTGCCCATGTTTCCATTTTTACTTTTTAAATTCTTGCACTATGATTCTAGCTGGGAATTCAAGTATATCTTTGGAGAAGGCTACTCATTAATCTCTTTTTAAACATGTTAGTATTTCCAGTAACCTCCATATACATAGGCTAGTTGTGTGAACTATCCTGCCAAGCCTCTGTTGCATTGTTTTGGTCTTGTCAGAGGGCAGCACTCCTACTTACCCTACCTACTTTTCAAAAAGTAAAAGAAGTGTTAAGAAGATCGTCACCTTATTTTTTTTTCTAGTCTTTCCATGAACTTGATACACCCATTAATTCAATTAAAATTAATTTAAATCTTTATTTAAAGATTATTAGATTAGCAGTTCTCTATTGTAACATGTAATTTCTCTTCTCCTTGATATGAACCTTATCCCTGTTGTGCTCTTCATGACTTTACATATTCAAAATATTCTTGAGAAATAGTTTTTGGTTAAAAATGTTGTGTTACCTTTCCAGCTTATCAATCACATAAGGAAAATGGGAATAAAGATAGAAACGAATAATCTGTAAATCTCAATATTCTGATGACATGTGAAAGTTTTTGAGATTTTGATCTTTTGTTCTTGTTTTATACAGATTGTCAAATGGACATTTTTGAAGATCAAGCATTTTCAGGAATTAATATTACAAGCTTTTTCACTCCTGATATTTCTGTCTGCCAAACTATTTGTACATATTTTCCAACGTGCTTGTTCTTTACATTTCTTACCAGGAAATGGCAAATAGAATCTCAAAGGTGAATATGACAGTTAAATGATATTATCTATGTAGATTATTTAAAATTTATTTTTTAAAAACACAGAGTCTTTTTTTAAACACTGATTTCTTATATGTATACACATTTATGTTAAAAGGTTATTTTCAGTAAAGCATAGCTTTTAATGGGTTTTGTTAATAAATTTATTATTTCCTATGGGCATTTCAACTGTTTGCCAATGTGATCAGGGCTTTTGTACTGTGGTTGTGTATCTGGTCTTAATCTGAAAAGAATTTTACATGTCAAAAGTACAGTGAACCTCCCAATTGTTTTAAAGGCTTAGAGCTGAATTTTATAACATTGTCAAAAGAGCCATCTGGTTTCCTGACAGGGCAAACTTATTTACTTGAAAAAACTTTTCAATTAAGTTAAAGGCTTTAAAAATATTTCTATTTGGCCTTCTTCTTTCATACTTAGTAGTGAGAATAGTTAAAAATCAACATTCCACACAAATCAGAAGAATAAAGTTTCAAAGGAATTTCAGGGAGAAGCCAAGTTGAGATGGCATGCATCATCTAAAGCCACCTCTTCTATATATGTATAAGTACTGCACCACCTCTAGTAGTATAGTTGTACAGCATTTCCCAGCACTACAAAGATTGCCTCAATTTAGTGTAAACTAGTAAACTTAGTGAATACATTTTCACATGAAATACTTCTACAGATTGAGACTTGGGACAAAACAGTATATTTAGGAAAGAACCTTCTTTTACCAGTACCTAAACAATTATTTTTAGGATGCGAAAATAGGTTTAGTTATTGTGAAAAATATTTCATTTTAGAAATCTTTGCCTTCTGAAGACATCAACAAGTGGAATTCCAGAGGCACTCATGTCACAAGAAAATGCTGTATCAGGCTTTGGCCTCCTAAATTGCAGAAGATCTTTACCTGGTAAACAATAAATTACAATAAAAATACAAATTTTAAATTAATCTAATTAATAACTTTCTGATGCTTTGAATGCAATCATTCTTACAGCCTGCAATTCCCGCACTTACACGCATATGGATTTCTTGGGAGCTGAGCTTAATGTCACTTACACTGAAGGACACAGAGCTTGTCAGCAGGTTTGCACAGACATGATCCGCTGCCAATTTTTTTCCTATTCTCTCCTCCAAGGTTCATGCAATGAAGAAGGGTGAGATATATTTTTTTAAATGTTCAAAGATTGCTGAAAAAAATCATTCCAGAGATATGGTGAGGGAGTAATGTTCAGTGAAAAACATACAAACTAAATGTTTGCATTAATTCATTGGCAGAAAGTGTGAGTGTCACTTAAGAATGTCCTCAAATGGATCTCCAGTGAAAATAGTACATGGACCAGGAAGTATCTCTGGATATTCACTAAGATTATGCAAAAAAAAGGCCAGTACTGGTAAGTAAAGCTTCTTTTATGAAAAATAGACAGTACTTCCCTGATTTCAGTGTAGGAAGCCAGACCATATTTTTTTAAAATGGTTGCGCTGTCCCAGTGGGTGATCTTGTAAAGTTAGAGTGTTCTGGAAAAGTGAAGTCAGTCAGGTCTTCACATAGTAAACACCAGAACAGCACTGTGAATTTGGTTTTAACAGACTTTATGATCATAAACCATGAAAAATGTGTTGGGTATCAGCTTCTTAGCAAGAGGCGGTGCCTATTCAGTGATCAGTAGTCTCATCTTCATTTTTCATTGGTGAATATGAGTTGCCTTAAAGCTCCGTTTTAAATTCTTTCTGTAGTGTGTATGCAGCATTCTGCAAGAACGATTAGGATTGTTGGTGGGACAGACTCTTCTCCTGGTGAGTGGCCGTGGCAGGTCAGCTTGCACGCCAGGTTGTCTCGCCAGAGACACCTGTGCGGGGGCTCCATCATCAGCAACCAGTGGATTCTCACAGCTGCTCACTGTGTCACGAGGTGAGGCCTAAATGTCAGTGTACAAATAAGCCCCAAAGATTAACCCAGCATGCAAGACAAATTGAGATAATTGTACCTTTCAGGATATTAACAATGAGAACTAGAAATAGATGATCTGCTTTAATGTAACCAAAAGGTGACATTTTCAAGTAGACATTCCATTCCTTAATGTAACAGGAACTCCATTCTTTGCTCCTTTCTAGCAGAGTATTGTACTGCTGATGCTAAATTATTTTACTGAATCCAAAAGGTGAAATTCTAAAGCAGACAACAAATACCTACAGAATCCTAGACAATCTCATGAGATATGGGTTTTTTCTTTCTGTTATACTGCATTAGACTATTTAGTCACAGACTGACTGTCTTTTTCCCTCAGTCTAGAGAATCCCAACATTTGGCGTATTTATGCTGGTATTTTAAGACAATCAGAAATAAAAGAGGATACGCCCTTCTTCAAAGTGGAAGAAATTATTGTTCACTCTCAGTATAAATATGCACAGATTGGATATGACATTGCTTTAATGAAACTTGCTCAGCCTATGAACTTTACTGGTATGTAGTATATTGCAGAGGAATTGTGAAAATGTGCAGGAAGACAGGGCTGGCATTGCTATGGTGGTGCATGACACCTGCGCTGGCTTCCTTTAATATGCAGTTACTGGGGTTTGAGGAAAATCTATTTTGTTGGCTTCAAAAAGAAAATGGGTGGCATTAATTTATGTGCTGGGAGTGATACACAGTGTAAGGGACAGAGCATAACAAGGAGGCTGTTGTCAGGGGTCATGTAGGTGCCCACAAAACCTTACTGTTACCGTTGTCTCTGAAGGAAAAATTAATATTTTCTCTCATACTTTAGATCTTCAACTACCTATCTGCCTGCCATCAAAAGAAGACACTAATATATTTTATACTGACTGTTGGGTAATTGGATGGGGTTACAGAAAAGAAAAAGGTACAGAGAAATACTTTTAAACTTTTGTATTTTTAAAATTGATGTATTTGACAAAAAAACCCTTCTCAAAAAGAAGAAAATTCTGCTCTGTTCTTAGCTACCACTATTCCTTCTAGACACTACTTTAATATAATTCTTTATTAGAAGTGATTTCTATTAAGATGCCATAAAACATAATTGAAAGATGAGTGAAATTATCATTAAATAGCTTCATGCTCTGATACAATAATTAATTTTATAAATTGGTTCAACAGTTTGAAATATCTGAGAATTCAATCTTAACTACAACACTCAAATACCCTTCCTTAGATTCTAGCTTAGTCTACTGCTAAACTTCAGTACATATCTGGGTTTTGCACACTCTTTTTTACTTTTTCCTAGCTGAAAAAAAGGCAATCAATTTTCCACTGAACTGTTTTGAATTACGATCTGCACATAACCCGTGGGTTTTTTTATGTGATTGTATTCATATGACTTTAGAAATTGGAGATTGAAGTATGTTACTTTTCTTATTCTGAAGATTGATTATAGACCATGCCAATGACTTGTGTTTTGATAGTGGATGAGATTTGAACTCTGATTTTATATGAAGGTAGGGCAAAAAGCTCTTAATTATCAAGCTGTGGTTTTACATCTATTTATTTATATTTTTAGGTGTATTTTTAATATATTTCTATAGATGTATATGCACCTGTTTAAAGAGTACCTTTTCCTTTATACATGTGCCTATCTGAGAGTTATAGTTTAATGTGAAATCTAAAAGATTTAGGCAGTTACTGTATAGACAAATTTCTTTTGTTAATTACTAGAGGAAAGGCTGTTTTTAAGTAGTCTTGTTTAGTCTATGTGCAGATTTGTCCATCTTAAGAACTACTGGGACAGAGAACAGCACAGATTTAGTAACCGGGAGATTCCAAACTTATTGCCACACTTTACTAGGAAATAATAGTTACTAACACAAAGCGAGGCTAACGGCAATGCTCCAAGGGCCAATGTCCTGAGACCCATTCACATGTGAGAATTTGTTGCACAGCACAAGGGAATTTTGAAACTTTTCCAGTCATGAGAAAGAAGGTGGCATTATAAAATCATTTAAATTAGAAGACAATTCACATTTTTCGCTAAAAGAAAGAAAGAAAGGAAAAATTAGTGTCATGAACATCTATTAACACTCTAGAAGCAGTGACCTCCCACCTTGTAATATCAGTGTATGGGGATTTCTAGAGTTGAATTTTAACCTCTATTTTGCTAGAACCAAACATTTCTCTGCTCACGATGCCTTCTATATAGGTCGGGTACAAGATATTCTTCAAAAGGCTCCTGTTCCCTTCATGTCAAAAGAGGAATGCCAGGCAAGGTACCGGAAGCACAGAATAGGTGACAAAGTGATCTGTGCCGGCTATGATGAAGGAGGAAGGGATGCTTGTAAGGTAATGACAAATGGTAGTGTGTGGTCATAAATTCCAGCCATATGTTCAAATATATAAATGAACACTAAAATTATTTTTATTGTTATTAGAAAATTATGATTATCAGTAGTGCTCTTGATTAACGTGTCCCTTCTGGTTGTCAAAAGCACTGAAAACCAAAGAATATGGAAAATATTTCTTGTACAACATTGAAACCTTTAGGGATAGATTCCATGGATAGGAAACTCTGAGTGCAGATATCTAGATATCCATTAGGGCATAAAGCAGTGCTCCCTCAGGCTATCAGAAATCCAGAGAGTACAAGTATAGTACCTTGAAGCATTTCTCCAATAAGAACAGATTTCCTAGGTGGTTTCTTTTTTTTTTTTTTTTAATTTTATTTTTTAAAAATTTCTTGGTAGGAAATACAGTACATAAAATCTATTTTAAAGCATCCACTGTGTATAAATCAGAAGGGAGGGTACTAGCAATGCTATTGAAATGCATGGGGAATAGAAGGCTAAAAACAAAGTGTGAAAACTGCTCTGTTCATAATTAGAGTTGAAAATGTCACAACAGCGTGAGTTCCGTGAGCCAAATTCTCTGCTCAAGAGTAAACTCACGCACTTTCGTCAGTTTAAATATTCTGAGTTAATTTCTGCAAGAAGAAAATAATCTGAGTAGTAATATTAAGTTCTCTAACAAATACAGTTTTCGCTGCAAAGATTTAACACTTAATAATTGTATGCTGAAATGTTACTATGATTAGTTAGGAATAAAAATACTTGGAGCTGGGAAGTAATATTTCCTCTATGCCAATTTAGCTTCCTTTATCTGATACAGCATAACAGAACACAGAGATGCTGTTTAAAAATACCCTCATAACAGCTTTTCTAAGGAATCTTATGCTCAGAAAGGAATGGGAAAAGAAAACACAAAGGTGTTTTATCCTGAGTGGGACAGTCATTCAAGCAAGATTAGGCACATAGAGAACTGAGATACTAAAAGCATGGTCATAATAAAAAATGCTGCCAAATTGGCTGTTTTTCTTACTTGCATACATAGTTTTTTCACTGAGTTTTAAATCACTGTATGTAGATAATTAATAATAATAATAAAAAGGAAATAATAAAAAACAGTAGTTTTGAACCTTCACAGAAAGAAGAAATTGTTTGCAATGACTATTTAGAAACCAATTTACTAAACAATCAGAACACCTGCTTCATTCCTCTATAGTCATAAGTCAAAGTGATTGAAATCTAGGCTGTTGTGCTGGTGGCAACATTGAATTATGCTCATTTTATTCAAGACTTTTTTTGTGATAGAAGTACTGATGAGGCCTCTTCCTTGCATGCTCTCTCTTTTTCTCCTGTTACACAGGGAGATTCAGGAGGGCCACTGTCATGCAGGCACGAGGAGGTGTGGTATCTGGTGGGCATCACCAGCTGGGGCGAAGGGTGTGCTCGCCCCAGGCAGCCAGGAGTCTACACCAAAGTTGCTGACTATTCAGACTGGATTCTAGAAAAAACGACATAGTATGCGCAGCATTACTGACTCACTCAAAGTGTTGCTGTGGAATAACAACCCTCAGAGCAATGGGATAAAGCATATTAGTGCATTTTCAATGGTGTTTTTTGTTAGCCTGGAACGTGAAATACTTGTTTTAAAATGCAGAAAAACAGGAAAGAATGAATGAATTTTCATGTTATCAAATAAAAAGCAGTAATAACAATAAACTCTGTGATCACTGATTTGGCATACAAATATATGGCTGAGCCATGGACTTATTCTGTCTTTGCTAGCATAAAATAGGAACTGATGAGGTTGCAGGACATGGACCTTGGAGCTGGGAACTACTTTTGTCTTAGAAGGTTTTGACACAGCAAAAAGAAATTTCCGTCCCTTGTCTGAACGTCATTAAAATGGGTGAATGACTTGCTGGGGGAAGGGAAGCTGAGGCATGGAGATGCCTATCCAGTTGCATAAACCTAGTTTCCTTGGGGAATTAACCAAAAAAGTGTCAGTGCTAACCAAGAAAACAAACCCAGAGGTCTTGGCAGAGGGATGCATATGGATGCAGACACCACTAAGTCCAGTTCATGCTGGAAAATCTCATCCTGCTCTTCCCAGCAGTCTGCCAAGGGTTTGCACAAGCATGGTCTACTGTTGTGCTGTGATCTCCACTGGGCTTTGATCTTCTCAGGACCAAGGCAGGGAGCTCAAGCCTGTTCCTTAGGGTGCCACCAAGTTACCAAACACCTATGTGATCTATACACAAATGTTCTCAAGGCACACAGAATGGCAAACAGTGGAAGGCATAAAGTACATACATATTTTTCTACATTCCTACTCTCCAGCCTTTTTGTGTTTTCAGCTCCAAGGTCACTTGAGTGTGTTTACAATCCCCACCATTCTTCCACTTTTAACCTATTGCTCCCGGTGAGCTGTCACTTACATTATTCTAATTTCTGTGGATAATTATGTAATGAGAAGGATAATGAGGGTCTACTTCCCTTGAGGAAGAATATCCAGAAAACCAATAAAAGGTTCCCCTCCCAAATATATATTTTTATTTCCCAAAAGGACCCCCTCCCAATATATATTTTTATTTCCCAAATACCTAACTCTCCATGATTAAAAAAACAACTTTATCCTGTTCCTATTTCTCCTTATTTTCTTTTATCATTTCTTGCTACTTTGTGTCAAGTAGCATACGTATTTCATGGCTGAAATTAATATTAGTGTGAGCAACTGGAATCAAAAATTACTTTCCCATAGTAAGAAGCAGGGTTTCACACTGCATCAGAAAGGAGAGCAGAGTACTAACACTGTCTTTGCCAAACTTTATGAGCTTGTTTCCTAATCATCTACATTACCATAATTGCTGAAAATATGTTCCAGAGTGCTACTCATAATTGCCCTACACCACACTGGGAGGTAAACAGCAGGAGTGGCTCTGCAACTAAATGAGGTCATGAAACTTAGGAATTAAACATCAAATTTATGGGAGAAAAGAATCAAGCTGCTGAAAATTACTTTTGTTCTTATTTTTTTATGCTTTATTTGTAAATAATACTGAGGAAAAAAAATGTAATTCCACACTAAAAGCTTATACTCCTGTCTGTATCTGGAGTTAGGTGTGCAGTGCTAAGCTGACTGCAGCCAACAAACCTGAAATCCCAAAGCTGCATTCAAAGGTTGGGGAGTTGATTTAATTAGTTTGTTTAATTTTAAAGAATCAGAATTCAGAGAAGGGATGAAAGCAGTCCAAACTTAACAGCAGAGGAAGAGGTAATGCTGCTGTTGCAGGCACATCTGGGGAAGGAGAGGTGCTGCCTTCCCTTTGGTCCACAGTCGGCTCCTGGTGACAGGGGCTTGAGTCACTGGGGGTGCACAGTGCCGAAGGTGTCATGCACTGGGAGTCTTGACTGCAGGACGTGGCTGTTCAGAAAGCCGACTGGAAAAGTCTGGTGTGTGCTGGGGGAATTGGATCAAGCGTGAGAGGGAAGGCACATCACTGTGCCAACAGTGCAGAAGCAGAAGAGGAGATATGGGTGGGGGCCGATGTCTTTTCATGCTCTGTTTAATCCTCAGCTGGTTTAAAATAACAGCAAACCTCAGACATGCTGTCAAAAAACCTAGAGACTTAAATAAGAGACTGAGAAAGAAAAAATAGATAATGGGGGGAAAAAAAGAAAGATTCTTGGCATTCAATTGTAGTTCTGTCCTCATGGGGAAGGAATGAAGACAGATGGAAAAGAGTTGCTGGAGGAAAAAAAGGAATTGCTTCAGTAGGAAAATAGAGGTTGAAACCCTCTAAATAAGAATCATCAGGAGACCATCCAAAATACTTGTCTGCTGATACTCAAACTGTGTAGGCTAGAGTATATGCAATGTCAATCTGACAACCTTTAATTCTTCCTCATAATAATGCTGCCTTCAGCTTTTTCAAATGCACAAAATATGTGGGGTTTTTTTTTTTGGTTTTTTTTTTTTTGTTGTTGTTTTTTCCTTTTTTCCTTCCCTCCCTTTTGTTTGTTTGTTTTTTCTGCTACAACTTTTCAGGTTGTAAGTATTGCAGTAACAAAGAGGAATGTCACTCACCAGTGCTCTGTAAGCCTCTGGAGCTCCATGTTTTTTTTTTCTCAAAGGTATTCCAGGTGGCAGCATTGTGCCTAACGAAACTCAGCTGTTCCTGTGGAAAAGATAAGTTGTCTCAATTACTGCAGGCATCCTTCATGAGTGGCTGTCAAACAGATAAAATACCTTATCGCAATATATTTTCACCTAGAGCAGATGTCCTTTAATGACATTTTGCATTAATTGTCGGTCCCTCTAATAAATTCCTGATGACTAAAAAAGTGAGTACCAGGAACAGGTATGGGGAGAATGCAGGAGTTCATGGTGGCTATAGGAAGTCCTTATGACTTTATTTAAGATGAATGACATGAGGGAATGTCTGATCTTTTTGTGGGTTTATACACAAGTGTGATTCATAATTGTAGTGGTTATCACATTCGCTTAATTTTTATTTTAGTGGAATAGGATTAAAAGAAAAGCAAAACAGGTTTAATTTAAAATAGAAACAGTTAGATTTATTAACATACAGTAAAGGTAAACAAACAAAAAAAACTAACTACGAAACTCTCTCAAAAATAACTTCTCTTCTTTCTTAGCAACAATTTACTTTTTCACGAAAAAACAATGCAAAGGGACAAAACATTAGAACTCTTAAGTTAGCATCACTTAATAAAATAGTCTTTTATTCAGTCTTTTGAGAGAGATAAGTCTTTTCTGATTTTTTTGGTAACTTTTCACAAGAGACACAGTCTGTTTGTGACTTCTAGCTCTACTAATGCTGCCCGCCTGACACTGCATTATGTGAGCCTTTCAAAATGTAGCTTTTTATATGACTACATAAGGGCTTGTGGATTTT
>WBMY01010424.1:120144-174653 GCA_013397315.1 Donacobius atricapilla
CTCCCTCCCGGCCCGGCCGCGGCTCCCGGAGACTCCCGGGGCCTCCCGGGGCCAGCCGGCCCCTGGGCCCGGGGCCCTCCCAGCCCAGCTACGATATTACCTCATAGCGCAGAGTCCCAAAAAAAGGGCAGGTCTCCCAAAATTCCTGTTTTTTAAGCGGTGTCCCAAAGAGTGTACCCCTTTTACCTGATTAACCAGCTTAGCTGTTAGTTCCAAAATAAATTAACAATTGGTTTTTTTTTTTACCATTTATGCTAAACCAATACAATAATTCATTGAGACCTTTAGACTCATAAATAGAAGTATATTGGTGTTATTAAGTGTTATGTTGCTTGAGCTTTCTGGTATCAATAGGTGACTTGCACTAAATGAGAGGCAGTTTATGACCTTTATTTATTCTCCATTCTAACCTACCTCTGTGGGGAAAATTAATTTTTAGAAGTTAACAACCAAAAAAACCTATCTCAATCTCATTAAAGAATAGCCTGGTCTTATACCTGAAATCTTTCTCTGTTCATATCGGAACAGAAGATAAACATCAGTGCTTTATTTGTTATTTTGATTAATGGCAAGGGTCTCTGGTTGTCCTGAAAGTCAATAGATCTCATAATCTTACTTAGAGATGTAGAAATTTTGGAAGGGGCAAGGGCCATTATTGACGTATTGAATAGCAGTATTAGTCTGGCCTGATTTTCCTTTGTGTAAACAAGATCCCTGATCCCAGAAATTTTCAGGCTTGTTCAGGTACAGATGAAACTCTTCATGTGTTCTGTGACAGTCTGGAGAACAATTAGTTAATCATAAAGTAAAGGGTGCTCAAGTGGATTCAAATTTTAACTGGTAATAGCTTTCTCTGTAGTAATTTTTATTAAAATTGTAAAGCAAAAACCCAGTTTCCCATTAAACTGGCAATGCAGTGTTTCTTACCACTGCTTGTGCTTTGCCTAATGTCTGAGTTTGAAGTACGACTTCTTGGAAGTGACCTGAGCTGTGAACAAGAAGACATCTCATTCCTTCTTGCTGGGAGAATTCAAAATCCTTGCAGTGAAGATCTAGAGAGATCACCTAGCAGAGGGGAGTGGAACAATTTGGTATAAGCTCCTAGTGTAAGTTTAATTTTTTCTGTGAAAAGTTATTATTCTCCTGCAATGAAAAATGAATCTCTGATGCTGAAAAATAGCAAACTGTATGGAATAAAATAATTCACAATGGCACTCCTCATAGTAGGAGAACTGTGAATTCTAATTATCTGCCTAATTTCCTGTATGTATGGAGGATTCTTTGAAAAAATATTGCTAGATGCTTTTTTTATTTAAGTGAAATATCTGCATTAAAATACATTCAAATTAGATTTCTACTTCAAATAGGAGGCAACATTATTTTGCCTCTGAGCAAATGCAGCAGATATGAAATACTACATATTTATAGTGAAGCATTTCCTGGAGTAGTAAATTGATTGTTTTTCATGTGGTCTTTGTGTTGTAAATCACATTATAGATATGTATAGATGTGTTAGAATTACTGTGGATTGTTGCATGCTCCAAGGAGTTTTTCATGTCTCATGTAGTGGAATTTGGAGTTTCCTTGGTATTGTGATGGGCTTTGATTTTGTTTTGTTTTTGCTTGGTTTGTTGGGTTTTTTTGTGTTTTCAGTGGGTTTTTTTGGCTGGTTTTTTTTTTCTTTTAAATTTTCCACAGTTACTCTTTACATTTCTGTAATTATTTTCCCATCTCAATGTGATATTAGCAAATAATGAATTGGTTCCCATATTTTTGTTTGCTGGTTTATCAGTGAGGGAACAATGATACCAAAGGAAGAGGGCTGCACGCACAGGGCATGCAAGAGTTTAAGGGAAGGTGATAGGAACTAAAGTGGAGCTAAATGAGTTGGAACAATGAAACAAGAATCAGTGTAACTTGAAGAAAGACCAGCCTAAACAATAGATCTGATTCTGAGTGCGTGGAACTGAAAATATGATGAAACACCTAGACATCCTTTCCAGGTCCACAAAACTGAGCCCCAGGTCCTGAAAATTAATACCTTTTCACGTATGATGTAGGAAGTCTTTCTGTGCTGTGAAGCTGTGGAATCATCTGAAGTGCAGCATTGCCCTAACGTAACAGTGTTGTGCTTCCACCTGAGCTTATTATCACACCACTCTGCTGTGATGTGCTGCTCTACATTGAGATACCAAATACAATTGTCAGGCTCATATCTGTACTTCCACTCCATTTCCACTGACTATACTGTCTGGTAGATTTTGTCTCCCAATAACCTCTTTGCTTATTTTTGTCCCTGAAGTCATGTACAGGGATTTGGAGAATGGTATGGTTTTAATTATCACAGGAGATCTAAATAAATATCTTTTCTGGGGTGTTATTGGGTGATGAAGTCTTCCTGAAGTTTACTGTGTTGCCTATCCCTAGTACAGCATCATTTTTTGAATGATCCCTGTTGGTTGAGTGCTGCTAAGGGAAATGTGCTTCTTAAGGAAACACCATCCATAACATGTCCAAAGCTTCTATGTTTTTGTGCTGTGATTCCATTTTTCTGTTCATGGTTCACTATTTCAGAACTTTAGGCATTTTGGTTTCAACCTTGGGCCCAACAAGTTGAGTAATGAACAAGTCATACTCCACATGTCACTCAGTGTCACTGGGGAAGCAGGAAGGAGCAGTATCATCCCAAGGGGGACAGAGTGAAAGGGTAGAAGGAGGACAAAGGAGCCGCTCCTCTCTTCTGGACTTCCCGGGATTTGGCTGTTGTGGCAGATGACTTGATGCCATAATATTGTCTGAATGAAACTAATTTTCTGAAATCTATTTGTTGGAAGAACTGGGTTGAACAGTTAATAAAACATTTGTATGATTAATACTAAATGAGCCCACACAATCCCAAACTTTGGACATCAAAGAGTCTAAAACTTTAAGATTGGCAGAATGGACTGGCATGAGCAGTAGAATTACTGTAAACGCAGAAAATAAATGGAATAAAGAGGTTTTATATTTATTTAAAGTAAATTTATTGTGCTTATTACCAGAAGGGTTTTTGTGGCTCTCAGTAAATGTCTGTTTTCTTTAACTTTCACAAAAATTTCAGGGAATAAGAGCTTCTTCATGTATTCTAAAATAACTTTCAAAAGCTTGTCACTAGGTGGCGCTTTAGCTTTAATTTGTCTTGTGTTCAATGGCTATGATGAGGGAATGAACATCTAAAGGAATATTTTTATTTCTATACCTGATAGGTAATAATAAAAAAATAAACTTCCGTCTTCATTTGTAGAACTTGTAGAATTCAAAGGCAGCAGATATGTTTAGCTCCACATTTCTTCATGGCACAGGAACATTAAGAGACTGTAGGAAACGAAGACTGACCAAATCAAGTTAAACAAAAGCCACTTGCCCAAAGCTCCCTGCCTATGGAAGCCCACAGTATTTCACAGGTTAATAAATAGGCATAACACTACTGAAAGACACAGCCAGGGCTCTGAGCACGTCTGCTCTCTCTGGGGGGCTTGGCTTGAGGCCAGCTTGGGCACAATGCATTTGTCTGGCTCTGAATCAGGGAGCTTGGGAGATGGAGTTGGAGGAACTAGCATGGGGAGCTATGTGTGAGCCTGGCTCTCACTGTTGTGCCTTATAAGCTTAAAAAAAAAATAGCCTGTACTTTAATTATATATGAATTGTTCTTACTGCTAAAATCATACCCATCTATTAAAAATTCCTTTTTCTAGATATGAAAATTCCAGATTTCCACATCTTGAAAAACCTGTAGTGAGATTGTCTGAAATGGATAAATTGTTCAGTGTTGGGAAAAGATGGTAATCTGAATTATTATTCTCCAGCATTACCTCTGAACACAACCAAAGGGAACCATGTGGAACAATATCCCAGGTACTACAGGTTCTTGAGCAGGAGAATAAATAACCTCTTGCTCTTCTAATACAGCTCTATCCTTTGAAAATGGCTGTTGATCTTAGTAAATCTTCAAGCACTCAGGCAGGAGGAAAGAGATGTTCTTTCTGTGCATCAGTGAACAAAACAAAGATTTAGATTTATCGTTATTATCATGGATTAAAGAACATGTGTGACTTCAAGTTGTACCAAAAAGGATGCTGAAAAAACCTGTTTGGAGTCAAGAAAATGAAGAAATGGGTAGGGGGCAGTTGAGGATGTTCCAGAACTTCCGTCATGGGAAGTATTAGGGCCAGGTTACACCATGGTGTAACTGGCCCTGCCTTGCACATGTGATGGGGTGGACCTTTCAACTGCTGCCTATGATCATGAACAGCAATACAAAATCATGGGTTTTGGTTTTTTTCTACAATACATGTGTATTTTTGAATATTTGTCTATTTATTTTGCATGCCCATTCTTAAACTGGTTCAGTCTTTTCATTCTCGTGCAAAAAACCAGAATTTTTTGTGGACTTAGTTTTCTTCCCTGCTTCAAGAGAAGTTGTTTTTGTTTAGAAGACTCAAGTCCATATAAAATCATAATAAAGTGAAAGGAATAAAGGCAAATGAAAAGATAAAATAGGCCTAAACATGCCAGGTTTTGCACTGACCTGGTTGTGCAGGGACCCAGCACTAGTCTGTGCCTCAGCCTGAGCTGTTGGGGCTTGGTTTAGCCCTGTGAGTGGTCAGTGACTGCTGCCTGACCTGGTTTTGGCTGCAGTGATGGGAAACTGTGTGTGGTAAAGGCCGAAGAGAATCACAGTAAAACAAACAGCATGCTAGGGTATCAGGGCTGGGGGAGCATTGTTCAAACTTGACTACGAAGCAAGGAGAAACATGCCATGATAAAACACATAAAAAGATAATTTCAAGAGGCTCTTTGGGGTATTCAGTAACAACATCATACTTCTCTCAGTGAAAGACTGAGGATGTGATAATTGCTATATGTACAGTATCCCTCCATCCAGCGGAAACCTCACAGGGAAGCCTGAAAACATCAACCTCTGGATGCAAGGTAATGTAGAAAGGGCAAGGACACACCAGAGAGGAGGGGTATGTAGCTGAAAGGGCTATTTTCCTTCTAAAGAGGTTTTTCCCACATTATTAAATGAAAGTTTTCTGTGGTAATTGGACAATATGGATTATTTATTAAAACATTAGCTGGATTGGCAATATATTTTGAACCTCCATGTGTGGTGCACTGCCTTTTGCCCAAATGAAGATTTTTTCAGTGGAAGATAAAGTAAACAGGGATTTACTTCAGGTTATGGAGGCATTCAAGGGAAGAGTAGAAAACCCTCTTAAGGCAGTAGCAGAACTTCAGTTGGAAGAGTTGTCATCTGTTGATTGGAAAACAACAAAACCACTCCTTTTGCAACTCTTTTTGTTGCTTCTGAACTCTTATGTTACTCTGCATAATACAACAGATGCTCATCTTGGTTAGCCTCCAGGCACTACCTAATGAGAAAACACTGGTAAAATAAATAACTTATAATGTCCTCATAAATACAGTTGATACTGACATATAAAGACTTTGTACTCAGTATTGATTATTTTTAAATTTCTACAGTGTGTTCTGTATTTGATATTCCTTTAGAGCTACAGCAGTGAGGTTCATAGGACTATGGGAAGGTCACATTTATCATAGAAAGTACATTTCTGTCTCTTGTGGTAGCAGGGAAAAAACCTGAAAAACATAACCTGTGGCCATTCTAGAGGCTTACAAGCTCCCATTAGTATTTGTAACCAGTTTTTCTGAACAAAAAAATCCTCCTGATAATAAAGTTTTTTCATTATTTTCGAAAATCTGACTCCCAGTTGTCATGTGTGTGGCCTGGCAATGCTATGTAAACCTCCAGACAAGATGAAGGGTAAATCTTCTGAACTAAAAAGGTAGGCCAAATGTTCCCCTAGAACTTAAATACAGAAAATCTGACCTTAACTTCTTGCATTTCCTGTTATCTATAGTACAGACTTTTAAAAGATATTTAGATTGCTGTCATTGGTTCCTCAAAGGTCAACGTGCACTGCTGAAGCACTCCAAACCTGAGAGCCACAACTTGGTGCTGCTTTCCCATTCCAGAACTGAGCTCCGTATCAACACTACCCAGACTTACAGATATAGATAAAATTATCCTGGGAGAAGAGATAGATAGGGTAATCTTGTAGTTGAAACTGGGATTTGACAAAGCTGTTTATTTGGAGCATGTCACTTTTTTGTCTTTTCAAAGTTATCAAGTATGATTCCTCTCTACACTTCTGTGCTCTGGCATGACTTGTGGAAGTTTCTGAAGTAAATACTACCATTACTGCTACTAGAATTGTTTCATCATTAGGAAATAGTCCTCATTTTGGCCAGGACAGAGTTAGTTTTCCAGTGGTAGCCATGAGGATGTGGAGCCTGGAGCCATATATGTTATTCTAGTGTAGTCTTTTCTTCTATACTGCCAATCACTGATGGGTGTGGAAGTAAGGGATTATGGTTTTTGAGAAGGAAGGAGGCTTCAGGTGGAAAGAAAGGGGACATGCCGACCCTCCTCAGTGATTTTGTCCTTTTTCAGGGGAGCAAGTGGCAAGTGGAGCAGTGGAGTGGCACTGGTCCCAACCACATGGCTTCTCCATCATTGCTTTTATTGTCTCAGGCTTGGGAAAAAAATGTGGTGGAGGGAGCAATGGGGAGGCACCAGCTAAGGTCACATTGCATCGAACTTAGTGAGCATTTTTTGCTTGGAAATCACCTCCTTTTGGTATACTTTTGTAAAGAGTATTTTTGATGTCACTGCTCATTACCTTATTGCTTCTCCAGTAAATTGTTATCTCAACCTGTAATCTCTGCCTTTTCTCTTTCTCACTGGAGGGGACTGGGGGAGGATGATGGCTGCATGATGCTTAATTTCCAGTGGGGCTTAAACCATGATAGAAATTACAGCAATATTTTCAGCTGCTATACCTGTGCTTTGATTTATGGGGAGACTCCCAGCTGCAGTGTTTGATGGGCGCACTTACAATGCTGTGATGATCACCTACAATACTTTGGGTCAAACAGGGTTATAGGGTTGTTTTCTAGATGCATTGTTTGAACACAAGGAATACGCAGAGCAGAATGACTCAGGTCTGCCTGATAGTGAGATACTTAATTTTCAATGAATTGCTTTCAGTTCCTTATTACTCACAGGTGTATGTGGCATCAAAGAAACCTATTTCTGGGTCTAGGTTTTGATGCAGTGCAAAAGGTTTATTTGCAAAACATCTAACACATGATGTTTCATTTTTTCAAGTAAAACTCTAGATTATTTCCTGTGAATTTAACGAAAAGGACTGAGCAAGTATGTTGCTAAGAACAAAAATTCTCTAGCAGCATTCAGAGTATAGAGGATAAAGGAACAGGTGGTTCATGTGCACACATTTGCTGGTTTCTTTATCAGAAAATAAATAACTAGTCCTTTTTTTTCTTTTAGGAAACAGAAAAAAAAATATGATAAGCATGTGCAATAAGCTATCAATTTTAGAATCAGTTGCTGTCACTTTACTCAAATATGCATTTCAGAAATTATGACCAGTTCTGTAAGTAATAGATCTGCTGTTTTGTTGAGAGTTGCTTATGCATCTTCTTTCTAATGTTCTGCCAACAGACAATGTTTGATTGGTTTGGATAATTCCGTTTTCCCTTTCATTAATGTTCAGTGCATGAAAAGTACCCCAGGAAGGCTTTTTAAAGTGTGCTTAAGGGCACAAGCATAAGGGTTTATGGCAGTCTGCAGAAGGGACTCATATCTCAGACACTTTAACAGCTACAGATCATTTTTTTGTTGTGAGGCTACCTATTAAATTTATAAGCACATGAGGATTTCAAAGAAAAAAATCTCCAAGACTAAGTATCCAGAGAGATTTTAGTCAAATTAGGGTACCTGGTGTCTCTTCCAGACATTGCATTGAAGAGCTTTTGCTTCTGTGTTCTGCAATTAGGAAAAAAGAATGTAAAAGAGCATAAAACAAAGTGGACTTTCAGATGTTCTTTATTTTTAGACTGAAAACATTTCTCATGAAGTTTATAATGTTTCCATTAGGTATAGTATGAAGTTGGTTTTCCTAACATTTCTGCTCAGTTTTTATTTTTCAGGCCACTGGGCAAATCAAACCATTAAAAAATCATTCGGATACTTTTTTAACAAATTAATTTTTTTAAAAAAAATTGACGGCATTTATTAATTTATCATGATTAAATGCAATTGTACTTGTACAAAGACTCTAATTTAAAAGAAAGGAACCCCTGACTGAATATTCTAGAGCACCTGATTGTGAACTTTCTAACGTAGGAAACACTTGACATTTTGAAAATGTTGTCCAGATCTTGCTTCAAATCCACATTGGCAAGTTTCTGGGATCACTTGAATGTTTATTTTTCTGTTTGCATCTGTAATCATAAAACATAGAATGGTTTGGTTTTGAAGGGACCTTAAAGATCGCCTCATCCAATCCCTGTGCAATGTGTGGGGCACCTTCCCCTAGCTCCCATTGCTCAAAACCCCATCCAGCCTGGCCTTGAACACTTCCAGAGATGGGGCATCCACAACTTTTCTGGGCAAGCTGTGCTTCATTGCCCTCCTTGTAAAGAATTTCTTCCTAATATCTAGTATACATCTCTTGTCTATAAGTTTGAAACCGCTTCTCCTCGTGCTCTCAGTCTGCCCATGTAAAAAGTCACTCTAACAAGCACCTCTGGCACACACATGAGACTTCTAAGTAGTAACAAGAAATCCTGAACTTTCAATCACAACATATCTGATTTAAATACCAATAAATTCTGGAGGCCATACCTTGAAGCAGCTAGCCAATGATGGGGTTAGGTTTGCTGGTTCTCTCACAGCCCATGAGAACAGCTCTCACCCAAGGTGCAGAGGGTGATGCTATTGGCAGCTGACTTGTACAAAAAGGAAAAACCTTCACAACCATACTTGGGCGATGTATGTGGAAAGTCAGGTTCTAAGTGTGTCCATCAGGTCTCAGTTTTTTATTTGGTAAATAGGATTCTTAAACCATTGTGGTCTCTGATGAATTCTCTTCACTGTATATTGCAAGCATTTAAAAAATTACAATCCTAAATAACCACATTAAATAATTTTTCAATTTTGCCCATTTTATTTATCAGTACTTCTCCTGGCACCAGCACCTTCAACGCAAAGGTCATGTTTTGTGATTTCAAAAATGTTCTTTATATCAGAAGGGTTAAATTGCCTTCCCCCTACCATGTAAATGTACAATGAAAACAAGCATCATAGCAAAAAATCTTTGTGTAAGATAATTAATTATCTGCTGGAATAATTGTTTTTTGAAGATAAAATGGGAGGTCAGAAGACTTTTGGCAGCAGAGAAGGAGTTAGAAGGAGCTGGAGTATGCGCTGGTGTTAAGCACTACATGTATAAAGGCTGGACCTTCCATGGCAATTTTAAACCATAGAAAAAGACTAAAGTTTATGACTCAGGGGAAGATTAATGAAAGACCTTATGCCAAAAAAAAAAGCCAAAAAAACGCACCCAAGCCCCCCCAAAACAAACCCAAAACAAACAAACAAACAAAAAAACTGATGGGAAAAAATGGGGATGGACTGGGAGAGCTAAATATGCTTTGGCAGTTGAAGCATGCAAATAAATAATAAAGCAAGCAAGAGGAGAAAATGAAATATTCTTAGCTTTTGGACATTATTCCATAAACACTAAACCCCAATACTTTAAAAATAGAGGAAATACAAAGGGCCATTCTGTCCATCAACACTATAAGGTAATATATATAAATATAGAATACAGAAAGAAAATGAAAGAGTAGCAGTACAAATAATAGTTTGCTGATGAATGTTCAAAGTCTAAGGAAGCACAGTGAGGATTACCATCGTTTGTGGTTATTCTGGCACTTTTTTGAAAACTACAGATTCCAGCTCGAACTGTCACAGCTGTATTTCAGCCAGGGCAACATTTACATTCTTTTCATCTACCTTTGACTTGCAGTGTCTTTGAAGAATTATCCTTTTCTTTCCTGTCTCAAAACCAGCCTTGCTATGTTGCAAAAATGAAATGGATGTCATGGACTCTTAACCCTGAGGGTCAGAGCACTTCAGACGTAGCTGAAATGATCCACACACATTAAGCAAAAAATTCCATCTGGAGTGAACTCAGAGGTAAAGCCTTATGATTATAAAAGTAGCTGATGCTTAGTAGAACATCTCAGGACTCACACTAAGGAAAGGGAAATGCTGGCCCTATTCAAGTTGGAGAGTAGTTTACCTCCTTTTCGTGAGGCCAGAGCTTCTCTCTGCAGGATATCTTCCGATGTCTTCTCTAGTCTACCTTCAGGACCATAAAGTGGTGTTAACAGAAGGACTTAGGAAAGCTCTGCTGTATCACAGGAGAGGACTGAGAGCTATGTTCCTGTAAGTGATCCCTGAGCCAGGATCTGTATGAGCTGGCATGTCTGGGAGGTGCCACGGACTGCCAAGTGTGCTGCAAAAGCCCCAGTGAGGTCCAGAAGCAATTTCGTGTTCTTCCAGAGCAAATTAGCTCTGCTCATAGCAAGTAGTCCTGATGCAAACAGTGCTCTTACTCTCTTTGTTTTGTTCTTGGGCTTGTTTGGCACTGGGGTGCTTATTCATGGTGCTAAATTACCCTGGTCAGATGCCTATGAAGCAGAACGTTCCCTACTACCTGCATAAGTAAGCAGGAACTTCACTTGGTAAGTGTCTCCCTGTGTTCCTCAGTGGTGTTATGGATTGTTTTTCTCAGCACAAGAACTTTTATCCTTAGTGATGACTACTGTCTGAAGAGTTCTGATAACTGACACTTTGGTTGCTTCACTGGACTGAAATTCTGTTATTTATAAGGCTTAGTCTCTGTGTAAAACAGATGTAACTTATTATCCTAGGAACCATTCAGGATTCAGACACACGTTTCTTATGAAATGTGGAGGTTATGTCAGGTCTTCAGAACCGAGGGAAAAATACTTGTTTTTTATTTTTGGAGAGTTAGTCATGCATTAGGGTGACAACAGTGAAGCTGTATGAATAATTGTTTTATCCCTTGGCAGATGAACCAAACTTAAAACATTATTCAGGTCAAACTTCAAAGCAAGTCTGTTTGGTGAATCAAATCTGTTTCATTTTCATGTCGTCCATTTTTCACTAAATTAGGGAGCCAAAAAGATAAGTTGCTGAGAAAAGCTGCTGACCTTTCATAGAACAGAGAGCAGCAGAGTTCCGGTCTTCTTGGAAGTGCTCCCATATCATTAGACAATTATAAGAGCAGTGCTGCTTCTGTCACCTCAGGCATATGCTACTTAAAAAAGCATATTACAGGGAAGAGTTGGAAAACTTGACTGAGTTGCTTGTGTGTGGCCTGACCTTCTATGCATTTTATGTTCTTGTCACTGAGCTTGAATAGATAACAAACCTCAGGCTTGACATTTTGAAATTCTTGTTTTATCTGACTATTTTTAAGCTTTGCATGGTCTAAAATCAGCTTTAGCTGACTTTCTGGAAAAAGAAGCTTCTTGATTTGATCCCTAGGTGGCCAGAGTGTTCTTGCTGGATATTAGGGAGGAAACCAAAGGTGATATGCACTCAGATATTTTGTTACATCATTATCCTTCACTGGTTTTTGTGCAAGTATTCTATACTAATGAATTAAGCTTAGAGAGGTATTGACAATAAACGGGGGAGGAATTTATGGTAAGATTTTTTCATTTTATGGTGTATATGGGTTATGGTGTTCCTGCTTGCTTTCAAGTTCAGTATTAATAAACTTACAAACCTTCCTACAGGCATTTAAACACCTAAATCTGTAGATTTATAAGTTCTTCTGATGAAACTAAGGGAACCTTGTTCCAACAGTCTAAGTGATTATTTTTCAGTGTTTTCCTGAAGTGAAGGAAACATGGTGCTATTTTTTGCAAGCTTTATAAATGCTTTCACCTTAAACTGTGTCATCTTCTTCAGATCTCTTTTATGACCAGTTTCAATTCGCTAGGAATCATGCACTCAGTATAACAGCAAGGGTTGTAATTTGTAAAGTCTTTAGTTAATATTTGAACAGAAAGAAAGCATTTTATTTTTTAAAAAGAATTTTCACTTGATCTGTTGGGAAAAAAAAAATCTTGTGGTAATTCAGAAAATCCTGGTTCTGTTTGTAGTCTGCTGAAAGGGCTTCAGATTTATTTCATGCCTCACAGGCAACAACTGAAGCGTTAAGGGCAGAGGAACTACCTTCTTACTCATTTGGACTCAGCCTGTCTCAACTGCTACACCAGGGATGCAAAGTGGCTGCTACTTGAACTGCCAGTGTTGAGACTGAGTAAATAACACATTTTCTCAAGCAAATGCAGTAGTATGGATAAAGACCTGCTCTATTTTTGAAAGGGACTTATAATACTAGTCTTACAGTAAAGCTTTTTTGGAGAAGAAAGGTGAATATTAAAACATTCATTGTCTCTTTTACTGGATTTTAGATGGAGTACAAGATTCTCATTGCACATTTAATTTTTCTTATAGCATAGCAGAAGAGAGGAAAAAGAGAATCTCATGGCTTTTACTTTAGCAATCTTGAGAAGCCATAAGAGAGAGGTTTCAGGAAAAATAAATGTTAAGAGTCTTAGCCACTCGGCCTAGCAAATCTAAAATTGTCTGGACTATCCTCACACTTTTCAGTCCAGTTGCTTTCAGGAGTGACCACACAGTTCAGTTTCAAACTGAGTGCAGTTTAGACCTTTGGGAGCTGCACAGCTTAAAGCACAAAGGTCTCTGACCTTTTCCTTGTTATATCAGATACTTGTTCTCACCTAGCCTCTAAGACTTTGGATTCAGAAGCTTTCTGCTCTATTTTATTCCTTGCTACTACACTCTCAGCTTTGAAATAGAGATGAGAGTGCCCTAACCTTTGAGGACACCATTGTGCTACTATTCCCTGTTAGTAAAATTTATGTTAAATAATGCAAAATTGCATATTGAGTGCATCTGGATTGCTGGTCATTGACTGGAAATAATGTTACACAAAAGGTAACAATGGAAGTATGCTTGTACACAGTTTGAAGTATTAGGAAGTACTTGAAGACATGGAACCATTGTTTACAGGACTTTTCTGTGACAAGGGATAGATAATCTTGCTAGAGGTGTAATCCTACCTTCTGCAAGAGCTGGGGTTTTGACTCTGGACTTTACCTCGGGAAACAGAGCATTTTTTGTTGTCTTGTTCACTGTAACACCAGGTCAAATGATTTCCAGCTGGATAGAGAGAGGTGAAGATCAAAGGAAATTGAAGGATTTGCAACAAAATGTACAGGGTCTAGCAGACAAAGCTGATATAAGGCCAGGATCAAGAGAAACCTTAGGCTCGACGTTTTGAAATTCTTGTTTTATCTGACTATTTTTAAGCTTTGCATGGTCTAAAATCAGCTTTAGCTGACTTTCTGGAAAAAGAAGCTTCTTGATTTGATCCCTAGGTGGCCAGAGTGTTCTTGCTGGATATTAGGGAGGAAACCAAGGGTAATATTTTGCTGTGAAGATAAAAGCATTTTCAGCATACAATCCAACACTGACAAAAACTGGCAGAATGCATTACTTTCTAGCCAGGATTTTTTTCTGCCCCTACATCACAGAGAAAAAGAATGGAAAATGTTATGGTGCTGCCCCTTTTTTCTGCATGAGAATTGACTGAAACCTCCTCCATGAAGAAGCACCATGCTGTTCTATCAGTTATTGGCACAATGCATGAAAGCACAGAGGATTTAACAATGACACATTTAGCACTTCAGGTCATGTCTGCTATGAAAAGTCTGAAATTCATAAAGTACTGAGGAAGACTTTCTCTAGGAGCTAATTTGAACCATCAATAAATGAAATATGCAAAATGTGTGTAACAATTAAGACTGTACATGTTGACTTGAATTATTAAAAGCCCTAAAGCGACGATAATTAAAGTGTATTAATTCATAGGTGGCAATATAAAATGGCAAGTTGTTTCATTTTGTAATTTTGCTGTCAGAGTGTGGAAAGTAACTAGGGCTCCCAAAAAGTTAAGTGCATGGGATCACAGGCAGTACTGGTCTATGCACTTGAAATTAATCTCAAGTAGCTAAGAATATTTATGCAAGAGTAGGACAGTGACGAATCAATTTAGGTAAAGTGCTCTGTTGAATAACTGTGTGCTTAAGGTTAAACAGGTGTCTGAATGATTGCTGCATCTAGTCCAAACGACATGAGATATTTGCTGCTGATTTTCAGTGTAAAATCTGTTATTGCTGTGTGAAGAAAATAAAGGGTTTGATTTTTGCAACACCTTTCACTTCTCCAGTAGCTGGATTTTATTCAGTGCAAGTCACTTTGCACTGCAGACTGTTCCCAGCAGAATTTTTAGAATTGTGATGCTCATGCTCTCTAGCCCTATTAAAAGGTGGCAAGGCCACCCAAAGTTTAAATCAAAGCAGAATCTGATCAGTAAAATTTATCCCAAGAGAGTAGAAGACAAAGGAAAACAGAAAAGCCTAGGAAGATGAAGAGATAAATATAAAAAAGAGAAGAAAGTTGGGGGTGGGTTTTGTAGGTACTTATTGGGGAAATAGAAAATCTTTTGTATTAGAAAAAATTCAGTAGAAAATACTGTTTCTTTAAACCTTTTTTTTTTTTTCTTTTTTAATGAATCTTCAATTTACAGTCTGTGTTTCTATGGATTTAATCAACAAGAATTTTTGTTTTAGAAATGAATAACAGATATTAATGTTACAGATGTTTATCTTTTTTTTTTGGAGAATTAAAAATGAGCAGAAGTCTAAGAATTTAGATATTAAATATACTTAATTTCATGGTTCTGTCCACAGAGAGGAAATTTTATTCTGTGTTCAAAGGAATATTTTTTGTCCAGTAAGATACAGATGATTAATAATAAAAAAACCCCTTTAATTCTAGTGAATGAATAAGTGAGGCTATATCCTAAAACACAAAGGATGACAGTAGACTACATCTACTGTACTTCCTGAGTGGATGGGGATACTTTGGTCCTTGGTAGCACTGTAAGGTTAATTTTCTCTTTGTTCTAGTATCAGGTGCTAAAAAACCCCCCAACTGAATACTATATAACTTTGGAATGGAAAACAAACAAAAAAATGGACTAATTTCCTATAAGAGGAGATACATTTTAGTTTATTGCACTGGGTGAATGTTCAGTAAAACAGAGCTGCAATCACTGAATCAGATCTCTCTTTGAAAGTGCAGTGAAGGTCAGCATAATAATCATGGGAAATGCAGCTGATTATTCCCTTGTATTTCACTTCTGGAACTTAGGGCTCTGTATCCTAGAGAGGCTAAAGGAAAAGGTAATTTGCAGAATGACTCATTGAAGAGTCACTCAGATGTTTCAAGTAAATGTCACACTCTGGTCTGTTCGGAGGTTTGCAAAATGAAAAGAAAACCTTAAGAAACAGGAGATTGATTGTAAAGCCTCTGATGGTGCAAATGGAGTCAGTCTAATTCTTAAGACAACTCTCCCTGACCCTATTTTGAGTTGTAAATATTCACTACAAAATGAATCTTTTCAACAGCTCAGTTTTCTCAATGTAATATTATGGAGACCAGGCTGCATGTATGTGTAAGGGCTGTGTGTATGTGAAGCAGCCACTTTTCTCCCACATAATTAACACAGATCTTAATTACCACATTTCTTAAATCTGGCAGATGAAGTGGCTTAGTTCATTCTTTATCCATCTGAAAAATGTTGTTAGGTGGTCAATTTTTTCATTAGAGTTCTATTTTCCTCACTATTTTACATATTTTTACAGTGTTTTGCCCTTCAGATGCTGTAGGAAGAGATATTGTACATTGCGGGTATCACTGCAGTTGGAACTCAAAACTCTTATGGTTCCTAATACAGGTAGTTTTAGGTAGGCACCATTTACTTACTGTGCTTTTTAATAATTATTAAAAAATTTAATTGAATTTCTCAAGCAAATTCTTACTGCTTTCTAAGTACCTATATATTCATACAATATATTTTGAGGCATGCTTGCATCTAGACGTATGTAAATAAATGCATGTATTGATTTTTTAAAATGTATATGTTTATGTAATCTTTATTTTATTTTACCCAGGAGTTCAATATATAGTTATCTACAAGGAGTATTCCATTTCTCCACTCAAGCAGATCAAAAGAAGATCTACTTAGGTACAAGTGACCCTGCAGGACCTACAAGGAAAGGAGGTGCATTAATACTTCCAGGCAATATCATGGAGAACAGAATTAATGTGGTCAGCAAAGCATAATTTTTCAATTGTTTCATTGATGTAACAGGTAAAATTTAACATAGCTTTGGTTTTCTAATTTAGATCTGGATTGTCACAACAGTATGAGTTGTATAAAGGAGATATGTCAGCTGACCTTAGTCTCATTCAAATAAAAAATGCAACATCGATTCAGTAAAGAAGTAACAATTAAATACATATAAATACGCAAGTTAATTCCACTCAAGAGTTCATTGCCTCAGTTATGCTAGAAAGAAGTAATGGAAACTTTATCTAAGGTAAACATATGAATTTTGACAAACCTAGCATACATTTGCCTAAGACACAGGTATTTATGTGTGATGTCTCCGTTTTATACTTTCTTGAGCAAAGAGTAGTATCTGGATTTTTAGCTGAAGAAAACAGAAATCTGATAGTGAGCATTTATTCCTGTTTAAAGTGACTTGATTGACTCATGCCCTGAAAAGTGATGTTTTGTGTTAGATAACAATAATTGATTTTAACAGGTAATTTTTTTTTTTTTTTTAATTTTAGTGCCAGACAAAACCATTCACCATATCGAAGTCTGACAGGAGACCTTAAAACAAAGCGTGACCAAAATAAATTTTATGCTTTGAAAATCTATTTTATGAGACGCGAGGGAGTTTTTTTTTTGCTTTTAGATGAAAACATGTAATGGACAGTAATTGCTCATACCTCTCATCATATAGAAGTTGGCCCAACCATTAGAAATATAAGTCACAGACAGGTTGGGAGTTTCACTGTGGTATCATTCACTCTATGCCATTAATTACAACATTCAACTTTTATATTCAGATGCCACTAAGAAACAGCTATGTGTTTTGAGAAATTGATAGTGTTGGATGTATTTTGAACTTGGTTTGCTAAGAAAAATGCAGAAGAGTGAGAATGGCAGCTAGGTAGGATGTTGTTATATCTGGAATAACTTGCAGATTTCCTCAGGTTTTTGATCTATTGAAAGGGTTCCTCTCTAGAGCAGATGCAATTTCAAATGTATTAGCAATAGAGATTCAAAATGAGCAGTACAGAAATTCTAACCTGTAAATTCAAAACACAAGTATATTTATTTGCAAACTCTGGTCCTGGATGAAACAAATAAAAAGAAATACCAAAATAAGTACAAGATTTTTTTAACTTCCAATACACGTTTTCATCAATATGTAAATGTAAAATGGATAAAACCCAAGAGTTTTGGAGAGAGCTTTTTAACCCAAGAAGCAGGGCTGTTTATTTTCTGTTGAGAATCAAGAAACAGATCCCTTTCAGCCCTCACAGTCTTTGCTCTAGGAAGCTTGAGAGTTTGCCAGAACACTGAAGTATGATTTTTAGTTTTAGTTTTCAACATACATACAAGAGATGTATTCATAATTAACAGCAGTAATATTCAATGTG
The DNA here is from genome assembly GCA_013397315.1 of Donacobius atricapilla. NCBI lineage: Eukaryota > Metazoa > Chordata > Aves > Passeriformes > Mimidae > Donacobius > Donacobius atricapilla. Next base: position 137,786 of record WBMY01010424.1, read on the forward strand.
ACTTACAGGTGTGTGGCATTGTTTTTGACTTCTGTTGTTGTTATTGTTCCTCTGACTGCAAACATTATGTTCAGATCATTATAGAATATCTTTTATGCTTTGGTGCTCCCGACGTGCAGCTGAAATTGTAGCTGTTTTCTTCCCTTCCCATCCCATTCTCCACTGCTTTTTCTTCTCATTCCCCAGAAAAGAAAAATGAGGCAGAAACCTGGGTTTGTGATACCTTAGTCAGAATGTTTATATGTTACCATCATATATCTTGTAACCATAATTAGATGTCAAACCTGCAGCAAACGACAGAATTTTCTCTTTTAAGTTAGTTATTTTTTGGAATAGGCTCTGTGGTTGGTGTTTGTTCATCTCTGTTCATGTTCTAACTACCATTAGTCCTCACCATTTGCTGGTGCAGACATGCGTTTGTACTTCAGTTAATTTTCCACAATCTTAAAAGCTATGGGAAAAGTAAAGATCATTTACCATGTTACCATTTCTACAACCTAGCAATCCTTACCCAGGTGCTTTAAAGTTCTGAATGGAATCTTTTGGTAACAGAAATTATAACCTACCATCTGGTAGGGCTGTGAAGAATGTTGGCAAGGACCCTTCAGGATATGGCATCTGAAGACATCATTTTCTTTTAGTCTTCTGCAGGTTATGAACAGTACTTACAATTAAAAATCTGTCGTTGGCCATAAGAATTTCAACAACGATTGACTGATGAATATTTCTAGAATTATAATGCAAAATGCATTTGAAGGCTTACTTAGACCACAAAAAATAGCTTTTAAAATGGAAAACACATTGAAAGAAGTTTTAATTCAGAACTGTAGAAATAAAACACTGGACTGATGATATATTTGATACATACGAATGATGGAAAGTTGACTTGCAAGTAAATCTAAGGAAGCTTGACCTAAAAGTCAGCTAGGATTATCTGCTGAAAAGTAGTTTGGTATTTTTTTGGGGAACCTGAAACAAACTCTCTGGTGTTTTTAAGAAAGAAAAAGCAAAATAATTTCTGAGATGCTGTTGGGCTTTTATTAAGTTTAAAATACTTGCACACTATGCAACTTCAGGAGTCTTTTTTTTTTTTTCTCACTTTTTTTTTTTTTTTCTCCCAAAGAACAAGCACAACATGCAGGATGAAATATCAATTTATTTTGTTTCCCTCCTGCATATTTTTAGCAATCCAAGTCACTCTTCTGGAAAAAAACCCTTAACTATAATGGCACATCATCCACAGACTCCAGATGAGCAGTGTATAATGAATGATTAATTGTGAGGGCTCACTACTATAGAGGGAAGTTATGCAGACCAAAATATCAAAAATTATCCTTCCACTTTTGCAGATTTCTAATTAATAAATGAAAGCCATAAGAGAAATATTTCTCCAGCACAAAAAGCCCTCTACACTTCTTGACAGACAGGAGAAAAACAGAAGTCATGATTTCAAATTTATTTGAAGTCTGCACACCTCTGGGCAGTGTGATAATGTTTGTACCCCCATCTGTCTTAAAACTGATCTAATTAATTGCAGAAAACCTTGGGTATATGAAAGGCTCTGCCACTGAAAGTGTTTGAAACCCAAACAGACTTGGTGATGACTGTGTTACTGGCATAGCAAGGAAACATGCACAGAAGAAACACTTGAGTGCACCTGCAGTTTCAAAAGAAAACATGGCTTACAGTGTTGCTTAAGAAAACCATCGAGTGAAATTATTGCAAGGTGAGGTCTAAGAAAATTTTATGGGGAGATTTGACAAAACAGTTCATGTATCTTGTAGCTGAGGATACCTAGAACAGAGATCCAATAGTTGTCGTAGCTAGCGGGAGAAAAGTGTCAATCGATACAATTGATGCACAAGTCTCAGCTTTATTTAGCGTTGCGATGCAATTTATACCGTTGTTAATTAAGCTCATACATAGTGCAAAAAGCAAGCTCACTATTGGATAATTACTCAATGTCAACTACTCCCCTTGTCACATTCTTGTGGTCTCCTCCTGCTACATTCTTGTGGTTAATGTTCCCGTTTATCTCTGCTTATGCCCCTTGTTTCATGTCCCCCCTTTGTATAGCATCTGTGCTCAAGGATATTCTGTCCTTCTAAGTTACTTACAGTGGACATTCACAACCTTACAATTTAGAATATATGCTCATACTGTGGCCTTTCTCCTGCAGCCATTCCTCTACAAATAGTCACACTCTTCCCCTTCTGTAAATTGCTAACAATTAATCTACTTTATTCTGAATAATTTTTTTTGCTAAAATTTAATATATAATGACTTTCAATGCTCTGAGTGATTTTTCTGCATTAATTCAATTGCAGAAAGAGATATATGAGAAAAATTCCACTGCCATCCAAATATATCCTCTTTACTGTTATACTGAGGAAGTGGAAGGAACAAGAGTTTTATTACTTTTTGTTTTATCCAAATTGCTGTTATTATGGTTGGATATCTTCTACCCAGTGCCAGATATTTTTGTGTTTACACTGTGATATTTCAGATTGTTTCTGAATATAATGTTTGGCATTTTTTACATTGCGACATCTAGTTTGACTCTTCTGACCTCATTTATAAACAGCAAAATTGTCTCTACAGTCCCAGGAATATTTTATACTTGAAAGTACTCAGATATTTTTCTTTTGGCCATCTGTCTACATCTGCTTACTCAAATCAGTGTAGCCAAGGTCATCTTACATTCCTTGTCTAAGGCTGTCAAACTTATTTTCAGTCTTCTCAAGTTCAGCCTTTGCTTTTTATGTTTTTGCTAAGGGGACATTTAGTGTAAGTGTGGTTCTGTTGGCATTTCTTTTTCAGTCCCCTTTTTGACATATTGCTTTGTGTGCCATTTATTGCTCTGTGACCATTCTTGGTTTATTTAAAAACACAAATTATTTTTTTCTCTTCTTCGTTGTGTTTCTTACAATCTCCAATGCAACCTTAAACTCTTTCAGCAAAGCAAATAGTTACAGTATTTGGTTTGCTGTTATTGTTTCATGTAAACTAAACTCAGAAATCTGATCAGGGTACCTTGAAAACAAATTACATAGTTCTGGATCAGAAGGTGGGAGCAGCTCTCAAACATCTCTGCATGTTCTCTGATTATTGCATTTTGAACAACAATAAAAATCACTAAGAAAAAAGTACTGTATACTCAAGCATCATACTTGGGATATTTAAAAATACTCTACAAAAATGAAAGCTTGTGCATCATGATGTAAATGTGTAATTTGTCTGGTTCACCACTGTCATGCTTGTATTTTGCTATTTATGGTGGTTACCTACAGACAAACTAATCAAAGCTTATCTATAGCATTGTGTAAGTGACTTACTGCATTTTTTTTCCTCTGGATCCAAAATAAGGTTGAACCCAGGTGCCATGTAGAACTACAATGAGTAGCACACAGACTTGTGCACTGCTTGGCTGCTTCTTGGGTAATGCTTAAGGAAATGTGGTGCTTGCAGCAGTTCAAGCCACACAACAAATAACTAGTCAGAAAGTATTTTTTTTTCTCCTTGCTTTGGGGAATTTTTCAGGAACATCTTCCAGGATGCTATTTCACCCTGAAACTTTCAAATGCTGCATTCAACTGAAAAGCACGTAGCATTTTGTAGAGCTTATTAACCCTCTTATTATAGACTTCAATAAAGAGTTTTGTCCTTGTTGACAGAGTGAACTGTGCATATTACCACATCTTTCTTTTTCACTTTGTTTTCATAATATAATATTCTAGAACTTCATCTGTGACCTTCAAAATACAGTTTTTCACTGAAGAGGTTTTTCTTTCTTCTCCAGGGAGCTTTTTTCACTACCTTAACAGACCATTCAAGAGGTGAAAATATGGAGCTGTTTCAGCTGCTCTCTCCATTGCTTGCACTGCCAGCAAGGTCAGATACTGCTTATTGCTGATGCTGTTCCTATGCAAGGCTATGACACAGAGGAGGGACACCCAGACAGCAGAGTTTAGGGATTTGAAGGCACAGCTTGGGTCCTCACTGCACAAAAGGGCTTTTTCCCTGTTTCACCACCCTAGGTCATCCAACCTAACATGTCTGTGCTTCAGGACACCTGTCATCCCATCCCACTCCCTCACGGGAATACTTTGATTTCCTACAACTTTGGAAGACTGCCTAAGTGAGGGATGAAAAACAGAGATGTACTGAGAGGAGTGCAAGGCATGACAGTTACCCTGTTCCCAAAAGCAAACAAAAGCCATGCAAAGATTGCAAATTCCTAAAGCGCAGAAGAGTGAAGGAAGGCATGAAAAGCATGAGTTTGGAACGAGTCTGGATTTTGCTCATGGAGCCACTTGGAAGCCATGTCCTGCTGGTGGGCAGCCCCATGAGGTAGATAAACAGTTGCATCACTTTGCTCAGCTGTGCCTCCCTTATGCCTCCCTTCCCTTCCCTTCCCTTCCCTTCCCTTCCCTTCCCTGTAGAGAACGAAAGGCTGTGTGTGCAACCTGGAGTACTCTTGTGAGGGCCAGTTTTGCACTCTAGAAACCGACACCTAGGTGGGTGTGTTGGTGCCCTTGGAGACAGTAGCCTCATGCCTAATTCCTTCTTTGCCTGACAGAAGTGATGTCTTCGTCACTTTCCTGAAATGGTATTTTGAATATTTGCCATCAAAGAACCAGGAGGAAGAAAAAAGCCTGTGTGCTGGAGTCATCCAGATTGAGGAAGTCAGGGGACTTGCCGAGTTTCCCTGGAGGGGTGGGTGACAGAAAATTGCCTGGGACAGGGACTGCTTCTGTGTTTTCCATCAGTGAAGAGATTGAATGTAACTGATCAGCTGTCCAGGCAGCAGAGCTTCACGTTTGGGATTACTTTCTCCCAGCCAAATGCCCTGAGAACTGGAATTCTGGGTTAGATTCACATTTCTTTTCCAAATGGCCTTTTGGTATACTTTTTGGTGTGGTACAATGGCCTTAAAGGAAAACCTCCTTTATTTGAATAATCTGTAGGGGTTTCCTTATTTTCCTAAGAGGAGGTTTGAGGGGGATCAGAGATCCTGGCCCAAGGCCAGGCGTCCCTTTGTACTCCTTGGTCTTTTTACCTCCGAGGGCTGCAGGATCTCCTGCCTGCTGTTCCAGGACACAAAGAGCACCCCAAGTTGACTTTCCAGTCACTAGGTGATAGGGATTTGGTTTTCTGGTGTGGTTTTGTTGTTGTTGTTGTTGTTTTGTTTTACTGAATCAGAGGCTGCTATAGGATGCTGTGAATTTGCAGTTCTTTTCCTTGTCTTGATTGTCTCCTGACAGACAGTCTCAGTCCTCTGGGACTTGTGCTGTAGGGAAAACTGGATTTTTATATCAAGGCATGTAAGTTTAGTAACTAATTTTGTGGAGAGGCTATTCCTTAGCTCTGCAGGTAATTAGCACTATTTTTTCTCTCTGCTTCAAAGCAGAATAGCTGAGTCCAAATTGGGTGTTGGTAAAAACCACCAGATCTGCTTTTCCTTGAACCCTGCCCAAACATTTCTACTGGCCAAAATGTTGCCAAAGAATATGTTAACGATTAGATAATGTGGATAATTGTGCCCAAATGTCTTGATGCTGTTTAATATACTAGTACAAAGATAGTGGTATCTGTGTGACTTTGCATCTGAGCTACTTAACTGGTATTTAATTGCTCCTCCTTAGGTCCTCTGCATTGTGAAGGACAGCATGGTTTTTGTAAAAAAAAAGACAACCCAACAGGACAGCTTCTAGGTAAAATGAAATTAAAATGTTTTCAAATTCTATGCCTTGGTGGAGAGAATAGACAAATATTACCTTAGAAGAGCTGGAAGCACATCTATTGTTTCAAGAAGGGTTTCTGAAACTGCAAGAGGAGTTTAAAGGCATTTGGAGTAAGGCAAGGGGAATTTAAAACTTGGTACGCCTTTTTAAATGCAAAAATGCACTATATGTTTTCATTCAGTTGCTTTAAAATTAATTAAACTGTGGAAGGTTTAAGATATTTCCACCAAGTTTGTCCTATAACTTAGTTGAATTTTTAACTTAATTACAGTTATATGTTCACTCACTGATCAAAAGCTAATGATCTCTTTCATATGGTAGAGCATTTTGGGGTTCATTACTTGTGGTTAAACACCTGTATGATTTTAGCAGAGAAAGTCTGTAAAAGTCAGAAGGCCATGGAATAGCATGTCAACAAAACCGAATGGAAATTGTAGCAATTTGCTCCACAAATTCAGTGGTGACTGTCAACCTGCATAAAGCTGTTAAAACCCTGTCCTCTTGGTGATTTCCTTTTTTTTAACTGAAGAATGCGTGCAGGCACTACTAATTCATTCTGAAATCATTCTCTGCTCGCTGAACTGAAATGGGATTCAAAGCCGGGAAATTGTATCTGAAACGCATCCTTGTTTTTGTTGTGAATTCTATGGTGTCCGCAGCACAGCTTGAAGATTGCCACCTGGTTAATTTAAAGCAACACTGTATTTATTTAAATTATAAACAAACTCCCTAAGATATTCTTCTTGCTAATGTCACATCCGCTGGATATGTTGATTATAATAATCACTTTACTTCACCATTGTAAAGAGCCTCCTTTCCTTCTATTTATATAAAACATCCAAAATTTGATCTAGAGGGTAAAATTGCATAGTCTAATGCTTGCTAGTTTCTGTGGAGACTTACTGATTTTTCACGTATGCATTGGAAAGCACTGAGCCCATCTGTGGCATTTAAATCACCTAGTGAATGTAGTGATAATGAGTGAATTATTCACTTATATTTCTGCCAGACAGAGTCTCAAATCTTCCAAATGTGGAGTAATTTCTGTCAGATAGAGCTGACAATAGCCTTTTTCTGTTGATCTGCTGCTTTTTTTATCCTTTAGACATCTGTATGTTTCTCAGGTATGTGAAAACCAGTCTCAAAAATAAGAGGGCATAGATCATCTATGAGCAGAATTTGCAGCTGTCTCAAACTGCGTTCCTGCAGCAGATGGATCAAGAACCAAATTCTAGATGGTGATTTATTTAATGCCTTTGTCAAAGGGAATATTTTGGAACCTGGGCAAATTTTTTTGAAGGCAATCCTGAAATTTATAGATACAAGTGAGATGAGGGTTAAGATATCTTCCAGTATAATTAAGAATTGAACACATAGTTCATCATTTAGAGATATCCTGAGTATTTATAGTTCTGCCTGGAATTGCTGTTTTTCCCAACAGCCATTTCTGCCACAATTCTGTCCTGGTAGTGTATTCTTTTTTTTCAGTATGTAACGAAATGTGTAAATAACCCAAATCTGCAGTGACAAATGAAAGTCACTTCTTGGAGACACTTATGATCAAGTCAGATACCTTTCCTCTTTTCAAGACTATTACTAAATAGACTTGTAATAAATAAGCTTTCATTGAGGGAGTGGGAACTGTGCCCCTTCTGCAAATGGATGAACATCTGATTTGACTTTACCATAGATTTGACTTTTACCATATTGTCGACAAATTCTTTCTCAGTTCCCATTTCATTCTGCAGTTCTGAAAGATCTGCCAATAATTCCCTAGTCATTGCCTTAAAAATTCTTGTAGTGAGAGCCTGCCAAACTGATGCGCCTTCACAAGCCTCTCCTCTTGTTTACCTTGAGAAGGAAGGTGTTTTCACACTGCTCTCTCTGCCCTGATTGTCCCATATTTGCTGAATCTCCCTGGAGACTCAGGCAGTCATTTTTTAGTTGTACAAAGATGACAATTGACCTTTCTTTCTTAACCACAGAAAAGAAATTCATTATTCCACAGGAGATAAGGATGGATGTACAGATCCACATGTTCACAGTGCTATGTCACTCCCATATTTCTACTTGTTCAAGGCTCAGAGCTTTGCTATTATTTTGAGCTGTTTATTTCCAGGAATGCAAGCCAAAACTGTACAAGAGCTCATTGTTGCTGTGCATGACGCTTTTATATACCTGGAAAAATGTGTTTAGTGAGGTTGGACTAGATTATCAAGATAAGATTATGTCAAAAGGGAACTGCAGTAATTTCCCAAACCCCTGTGCCACTGACAGAAAGAGGGAGTGATGTTTGGCCTGGGAAGAAGGAAGAGGTAGGGGGACAGATTGTTAAGATTTGGGTTTGTTTATCATTATTCTGCTCTGACTTGATTGGCAATAAGGTCCATGACCATAATCAATGGGTGATTATGTCCCTGCCCTTATACCGACTCATGAACCTTTTGTTAGCTTGCTTTCTTCTCTCAAAAATGTAGATTCAAGGATTAAGAATCCTTCAAGGGATGCCATAAATAACTGGTAAATACATAAACTGCTTCCCACTCAGCACTTCCATGAATACTTTGCACTGTGAACTGATGTCTTGGTTTTCTAGTACTGAGAGCAGCACTTACTGGAACATATCTAGTTATAGCCCCAAAATGGCACAGACAATTTGCCATGGCAAAGTTGTAGAATTAAATAATTCATTGTCAAGGGATTACCAAAACCTCTGAACATAAAGTATTTGACATTTGAAAAACTGAATGAGAGTCTAAAACTAGAATTTTTCCAGGTAAGTCAATAGTTTATATATTAATACTATGCTCAGAGTGTTGATATTATTGACCTGTTACACATACACCCAGGCCTATTACCTATAGGGTAATATAGGTAATAGTAACCATATGCATTACGCTTGTAGCATAGCAACATATGTGAACATGTGTGGCTTTAAAGAATCTAAAATATGTAAGTAAGTGGAGGGAGTCAGGTCTGAAGGAAAGACATTTTTTGTACTTCAACAAGAACTGAATATTGTACCTTCAGGAACTATTTCAGGAAGACTAGATATTTTTTCTCTATGTTAATGCCCTCTATATTGATTTCATAGGTGGAATTGCAAATTTGAAATACAATTATTTTTTTTTCATTCATTGCTTGCCCCTCTTCCTTCTGGGATGAAAGTGCATCATCAAAAGGTAAAATTTCCTGAATGCTTTCTAAAGAAACAGTATGGAAAAATAATTGAAATGTAGCCTTGGTTTTTCAGCCTGAGATATTTTGATTTCTAAAACTCCATTCTCATGGATCTTTCTGTAAACAAAAGAAGATGTTTTTGCTAACTCTTTCTTGTTTTCATTCTTCTTTGGAGGTGGATACAATTTGATGTCTCTCTGTGTTGGCCATTGTGATTGAATGGGTGTTACCTCTAGCACCAATTGGTTTAGCTCTAGCAACCTAGTATATAAGGGGGTCAAACTGAATAAATAGCCTTCTGACAAGTTCTGGAGTCATGTGGTCTGATTTTGTGTCCTACAGCGACATTGAAACATAATAGCCAAGCCACATTTTGGGCAGTTCTATCTATGATTTCGTGTTTCTAGTAGTCAAACAGCAGTATCACGATGTTGGAAGAGAACTATATGAGAGGGGGATAGTCCGTAGAAAGTTGACTTTACAAAGCCTTAGGTAAGTTCAGTCAGTTTTAAGTACTGGTGATAAAATGGCAAGAAAAAAATAAATTGCTTCATACAGAGTATGAACTTGTATTTCTACAGTGCTGTGTGCTTGAGTTTTGTGGTATGAGCATTGCATGACTTAGGCATGGACAGACTTCCGTGAGCTGTTTGTTACTTTAGAGATTTTAAAAGGGACTAGAGCTGGGACATCATCTCTGTTTAGGACCATTACATTTAATTTTGCAAATTCAGTATTACTCAAGCATATGCTTAAAGCTAAATGCATTATTAAATGCTGATCAGGATGAATCAAGTATGAACTTAAGAATACAGGGATGTCACTTCATGAACCAAGGACAGAGACAACCAAATCCTCTGCTCTGCAATGCACTTTTTCTCATTGGTGAATGTCCTGTCCAGGTGAGACTGTTTAAATGAAAAAGATTAGAAGATTGCAAATAGCATGCAAAAGACTAAGGAATGGTAAAATATCTATACTACCCCACTGCTTATGCAAATTTTTATTGCTCAGTATTTTAGTGATTTAATTTCTGTACATGTACACACTATGTTTCTTTTGTTCCTCATGAGATCACTGCTTTGGAGCTGTTCTTTATAAAACTTCAGCAAATTTCCATCTGTGTAAAATTACACATTCAAGTAGGTGTGAATTCCAAAGGAAATTACTTTTACTGCAGTCCCCTTTTGACACAATGTTCTCATTTAATTCTCTTCACTCTATTTTCATTCTTGATGCTGAGTGGTGTTATGTGTGTGGTAGAGACAATATGTGAAACTTGTTATCTGGGTAGGTGTGAAAAGTATTTATGTAGCTACATCCAATTTTTACTTTACTAGAAAAAAACTATATGCGACTTAAAAGCCCTGACTGCGTCTAGAATCCCCATGTGATGATGTGTACCCATCTGAAAAAACTTCTTATACAAATTTTAATTTGGTGTTAATACTCTCAATTATTAGCATTTTTTGTTGAATCTTTTTTTTTTTCATACATGTAAATATTTTGCTCTCGGAGACATCATGGAAAGTTCAGCTTCTCCCCCTATATTTAGGTTTTTGATTACTATGATCTCTTGTGACTGTGGCTATAATAGCTAGAGAAATAAAAGACAAACAGTTTGTGATACACTGACACTTTCTCATTGTATGCCCTATATTTGTAGATTAATGCCAACAATCAAATTTCAGTCTTTCCTGTTCTCTCTCCCCTGGCCTATGTTTGCATGCCAGGTGTTCTTAATGTGTACAATTTGCTACAGCTTTGTTGGGTGTGGGAATTTTTACCTTAGTGGAGGCAGACTCAGGAGTCAGTAGCATTCCAGTGCTACAATGAGTTCAAGTATATCCATATAATATCCATTCCTGAGAAGAGGGGGAAATTAGTTTCTGACCTTTGCAGAAAACTTCAAAAACTCATATTGCTCAGTGACTTTTGCTTTAAAGTTCTCTTGTTTCAGGAATTGCTATTGGATGTTTTGATAAGGAATCTCAGCCCAAATTGTTTGGAAGACCTTATAGCCCATCCTGGCTCACAAAAGCTAATGATGACTTATACTGTGGAAGAAGACCCTTTACCTGTGCAGACTTCACAAGACCAGGTGAAGTCATCTGTCTCTTAGAGATGTGTTAAGGTTTAAACTACTCAGAAACCTTTTTCTCACACTAAAGAGCATCACTCTGGATGCTGGATATAGCTGCATAACACCAGAGGCAGCACCCATTACAAGGTTACTCTTATGTCTTCCTGTATTGTAAAGTGATTGACAAGGAACAGAGATAACAAGCTAGAGCAATGCAAATTTTGAGTGGTTTCCTGTCCTCAGTATCCTTCAAGCTGTGTCTTCTTTCGCTTTTTTAAAGGATCATGATTATTCCATATGCATCAGAGATTTCCTATATAACCCTTAAGTAAAACTAAGTTTATTTTAGTTACGTAAAGAGACAACAGCCCCCATTAAATCACATAGGTCCAACCTGTCAATGCATCATAGAATGGCTTGGGTTGGAAGGTACCTTAAAACTCATCTCATTCCACCCCCCTTCCGTGGTCAGGGACACCTTCCACTGGACCAGGTTGCTGAGAGCCCCCTCCAACCTGGCCTTGAACACTTCTGGACATGGGGTATCCACAACCTCTCTGGGCAACCTGTTTCAGTGCCCCATCACCCTCATAGTAAATAATTTCTTCCTGATATGTCATCTAAATTTACTCCTAGTTTGAAGCCATTCTCCCTTGTCCTATTACTACATGCCTAGATGAGTTTTACTGCCAGAGTGGTATTCAACTAAAGGAAGGAAACAAAGTGGGAAATTTTCAGAAGTTGATAACTAGTATCTCTGTGGAGCAACTGTAGCATCAGTGCAAGTGTCACGACTGGTTAAATTCATTAAATGATATATTGTTATATATAGGGCTTGAAAGAGGTGGGTTCCGTTCCTCCTTTCTATGTGACCTTGGACAAGCTGTTTATGCTGTTGCATAGTAGAGAAAGTGAGATTCGTCTGAACACCTTTTTCACTTTAATTACAGGGAGCTGTTTTCCAAAAAAGTTCTCTAATAAGGGCAGGTAGAGCTTTATGTGGAGTGAATTCTTTCTTTCAGCCAGTCTGTCTGTTTTAAGGCTTATCTCTTGATGCGCATATCCTGCAGTGCTGCATCCTGTAATCCTGATGCTCTGAATGGCTCTACCTGATTTAATCTGATAATCTTTGGGGAGAAAACAGTTGCATCTGAACCGTACTTAGATTTTCTTTCAGTAAAACAAGGGCATTCCAGGGCCTTCTCTGGGTCTATGATGACCACCAGCATGGAACATCTTTCTCCTGGTTATATGGTCCAATCAGGGTTACTTTTACACATTTTCTTAACACTGTTTGCTTTTTTCTTGTTGCTTCCCAGCTGATGTTTGAAGTTGCCCCCAGCCTCTCCCAGTTGTGTTGCTCCAGATGACTGTTGTTCATTGCACACTGATTTCCTGGGGCTCTAAGGTCTTAAACACATATGGTTTCCCATCACTCAAACTAAAACAGGTCGGGCAGTGGCCACTGACCTCTGTACAGCTGTTAAAACAAGCCTCAGCCAGCTCAGACTGAGTTAGTGTGCTGGGTGCTTTCTCCTGCTAGTGTCAAAGATCAGGTTTGCAGTGTACATGGTTCAGATGCAGACCTGGGGCTGCTCCTCTGTTTCTGCTCTGATCAGAAACTGGAAAATGTTCTCAGTTGTTTTAGGTTGCCCATAGCCTCTCTGCAGCATAGCTCTGCCACAGTGATAACAGCAGGCACATATGAAAACTGAGTGAATGTGTCTTGACATACTCACAGTAAGTTAAAAGGCAAATGTTTAAAGACTCATATTTTTTAAAATTGCATTTAGCCGATCATTGCTAACAATTCATAAGTGCATATCTACCAAAGTCTGCTGTAACTAGCCATGATTTGGATACATTGCCAGATACCTTGGACCATTTCTAATACACTGAATATTAAACATCAAGTACCAGACTTCTCTTGCCAAATAGTGTTCTACCAAGGAACTTATGACAATTTTAAATGTTTTGGGTCCAGTGGATATCACTATAATAATAGTGTGTCAGCATCCATACCTGAACAGATGACCCTGAATTAGTAAAATTGCTAGGGATTGGATTCTATTATTGTACTATGTAGCGTATAATTTCTATAGGTTTTTTTTTTGTTTGTTTNTTGCCTCTGTAAGTGTTCTTGTGGATGCCAAGGTCTTTAAAATAGCAAAATTTATCTAAAATTGGTTGCAAAATGACTTACTCTCTTTTTTTAGTCTGCCACTCAGTTAACAGAAGGGAACAGTCCTCATCATTATTAAATTGACTCTTTTTTTAATGTTCTATTACATCTCAAATTTTCATTTATTTCTGAAGAGCAGCCAAGAGAAATCTGTTTAATATTGCAGTGCTGTATGGCAGAACTCCTAGCCTGTGCCCAGATAATCCACTGACTCATGCTCATGATGACTGAAGCAGGTCAGATCCAAGGCTGTGATATATTAGAATCAGAAAATTGTGATCTATGTGAGTATCTCATTGAATGTTGGGATCTTAACCTGTGCATTTGCTTCTCTTAACCTTAGACATTCCAAATGTCTAGGCACCATTTGAACTAATTTCCACAGATTCATTTCATTTTCACATGAGTCCCAATATATGTGTGACTCCTAGTCACATCCCAAAGCCCTGCATCTGACATACAGCTGTGCCTCTCTCTGAAGTGAAAATGTATGATTTCATACTTAGAAGGTACAAATGATGTAATCAGCTTCAAGATAGAGAAAAGCCTCCAGATATGTTGTATATTAATATTATAAATGGAAAATGAAATTCAATCTAAAATAAGCAGCCCTTCAGATGCCTCATGGTAATCAACCACTGAAATGCATAGTGTTAATAACATTTCATTATGAGAACAGTATTGGACTTGACATGCTACTAACAGTGTTAGAAGGAGCTCCCTGGAAGGTGTCTAAAGGAAATAGGATAATGTCAATCTCTTTTAACTCCATTTAATAAAACAAAATTGTCTAGTGGTTCAGGTGCCAGAGATGCATCAATACAGATGCCACTACAGAATGAGCTGTCACTGATTATCACTGCTTTTAATCTATTTTGTTAATGAAATCATTAATTATTTTCATGTCAGCTAAGACAGAACTATGGCAACCTTTATTATTTGACATTGATCAAGTGAGTGTTCATGTTCCAGCAATCGATGAGTAATGAGGTGTCTTTTAAAAATCCTGGGTGGCACTAAAAGAAATGAGGTATATCAAATTCTTAATAGGCACTTGTAATGCCTGGGCAAAAAAAGAGAAGGAAGTAGAATGTACAGAGAATTTTGGAATAAGTTGTCATTTCCCACTGTACTTTATGTTCTTTCCTATAAATATTCATATATTCAAATATTACGCTAGGAACTCCTAAGCCCAAATGTACCGTGACTTGTGAATCCCTCAATCTGAACAACTATTCACTCCCTATTGGAGCGAGTTTGTAAAAGAGCTTGTGCCTGAAGAGTTGGAGCAGCAAATTGATTACATGCCTTTGCTACTAGCTGTTCTTATGTAAAATAGAAAAAAATGGTCTCCAAAGTAACATCACTTAAAAAGTTTATTGCTTCTTAGCACATGTCAACTGTGTGTGATGACCTCTACAGATGTACAGCTCTCTCAGTAGGTAGATTTTTTTTGGTGTGCCATTGACATATAATCCATTTCATGGCATGCTCTATATTTCCATTCTCTAGGGAAAAAAAAGCCTTTTCTTTGCTCTGCTTAACCTGATTTGCCAAAAACCAGCCAAACAGGCAAACAAAATCCCTGTGGTCTCTTCATTACAAGAGTCAAACTAGTGTCCCAATCTCAGAATTACATGATTAGTTTTGTGGACTGAGGTAAAAACTGACACTCACAAATATTGAAGTATATTCATATCATTTATAGGTTACTCTTTTAAATACCAAGTGAAAAAGTTTAGTTTTCAAAATATTTCAAAGTACTTTTGTAATTTTTTTTTTCATTCTAAGCAAGCATCCAAACATTAACAAATTATTGGGCTTTGTCATTTATTTTCAGATCAAATTGTCAATTTCTTTATTTTTTTTAATTCATGGACTGGTACCTCTGGACAGTAAAATGACACAAAATTATGATTGTCTGTTTATGGGATAATATTAAAAAAAGCTATTGTCTTTCATGGGTCTGTAACTATTAGCTTTATTAAGGCAAAGCAGAAAAATATCACCTTGTTTGACAGTTTACTCTCTCTTGTCTGTGAATTCATTCATAGACCACAAAAATCATAGCATCACTTAGGTTGGAAAAGGCCATTAAGATCATTGATTCAAGGCAAGTCCACCACTAAATCAGGTACTTAAAGTTCCACATCTACATGTGCTGGAAAAAGCAGAAGTCTAACGCATGTGAATTTTGGAAGAGCAAATATAACTTCTATTCTAAATGAAAATTATGCATCTTTATTTAATGAAAGTTCCTAACAGAGGGTTAGGGATCTCTTATTGCAGAGTTAAATGCAACTTCAGATTTTCTTAGGACATATACCCAAGACTACTGCAGTTTTAATTTCCCACTTTGTCATTAACTACTGAAATTCATATTTCTGCACATTAGAGGCCCAAACAGACCTTTGGCATTATGTAACCTAATTGACAAGAGATAACATGGAGTTTCATCCAGCAATTCATCACATGCCTAATGGTGTACCCAAGACTAATCCCTTAGCACTCCCTTGCTCAGCAGAGGGGTTTCTCTGATGCCACCAGCAGTAACTGGGGGCTGAATGTGTTGACTCAGCTGTGCCCTGCCCAGGTCATATGCAGTAAAGAAGACAAGTGCACAGGTAATGCCTGTGCCCTGCCTTGCTCCCCACTCAAGCTGGAAATGTAATGTAGGAATCAAGAGCTCTCTTGGGCCTGTTACTCCCCTGCAAAGGAAAGTGCCTGGTCTTGCCTGGAAGCAGGTAGAGTAAAACACTTTAAATGCATGTCACAGACAAGGCTTAGAAAAAGGCTAGAAAAGTCAATGCTGCTATAATTATTTTAGTAACAGTCTCAGCGGTGGAGGCAGACACAGACGTTGAAAGCGCAATTATGGCAGCTACTGTGGTGATAAGAAAAGCAGTGCAACAGCAGGCACCCACTTGTCTTTTTCCTTCCTTTAAACTGAGGCACCAAAAGAAAGAAGTGGTATTATTTCTGAGGTGAATAAAAGTATTTTGATTTTAATCACACATCCCCTTGCCTCTTTCCCCTTTCTTAATATGCAGCACTAGGCAGAAAATGGTCAGAAAACTTGAGAGGCTCTGTCCTCATAGGTAGTGCTGCCATATAGAAAATTCCAGAGAAATCAGTAATGTGAAGAAATACAGAAAAATTTATTTGGCTAACTCAGTTGTATCTTTTGCATTTAATGCATTACCATGCTCAGTCATTTCAGTGTCTAGATGAGGGTGAGACAGCCACATGGAATAAGGCAGTCTTCAACCACTATTACATTGGGTTTGTGTTGGTGGCTAACTAACTTTGGGACTTTTGTTTTAAGTCCTTTCTCTAGCTATTTACTATTCTGGAACTGTGGCTCCTGAATCAGTTATTCCTTGGAGGGCAAACAAACCTTAGGAAGAGGAACGCCTGAAGTCCAAAACTCAAAGGAGGAATAGGAAAATATATACATTTCTTATGTTCAACTTATGATGAATGTACTCAGAAGGAGAAATGATGTCAAAACACGCCATACGCCATAATCAGCGTCAGTAGCATACCACAGGCCTAATCATGCCTTAAATTAGACATTAAGAGCAAAATAAATTTCAGTCAGTGAGTACTGTATTTTGTTAGAAACTCTTTATGAAGGGGTTGGTGCTTTGAAGCAGCTACTTTTATACTTTGGAAGGAGGTTAAATTATAATTAGAATTTGATTTTTCTAGGAAATGTGTTTTAAGAGCTGGCAGATAGTTTTCCCCCCCTTTTTTTTTTTTTTTTTTTTAACTTTTTTACCTGAAGAACTAGAACTGCTTTCTGTGTACATGAAAGAGGTAGCAGTGTGATTGTCTGATTGATTTTCATTAACTATCGAAGAACTTGCAGCTTCCTTAAGGAGAAAAGAGAGAATTTGTAGCTAGAAATAGCAGCTGAAATGCCAGGCTCTGGCAAGCTGTGATGGAAAGGAAATGTAGCAACCTGTCTGAGGCAGGACGTGGCCATTGTAAATGCAGCTGGTAGAGAAATCTAAGTGAGATCGATTATTTTGAAGTAATGTGACATGCAAGTTTAATGAGTGATGTTTGTGACTGCTTGATGAAATACCTTAGCACCTTGATGGAAAGAGTTCAATGTGACTTGTTGGTTTGTAGGATTAAGACTTTAGCTGTGTTAATGATGAGCCTGCAGATATTGATCTCCGTGGGTTTTGCAAAGTCTGACCTATTCAGCAGATCTCTAACATAATTTTGTGTTTTGTGGCTAAAATGTAAGGTCTTAAGAATCATGCAACCCTGCAGTTTGTCTTTTTGGGACATCTGCAAATCTTCATGAGTATGACCAGCCTTTTAGGAGAGGATGGTTCTAGCAGAAATTAGCTTGCAAATGTAGTCTGAATTGCTTTTAAGATTTTCATTTTCCATCAAGGGAAACTTACAGGTACAAAGCAATTCAGAGCACTAAAGGATGTGTTTTTCAGCAGTTAAGACTATTAATCATATGAATATTTTTTCCATTTTGGAACATAAATCTCTATTAAGTTTTAAAATATCCATGCAGGTGGATTAATTTCTATGATCCCATTGTTTAATACTGTTCAATGAGAATATCTATATCATAGATTTTTAAGGGGAATCTGAGAAATAATGTGCAGTATAGGTAAGAGCAGAATAAGCTGATTTTAATTACTGATACTTTTTAAACTAGCAAAATAGTTTAAATCTTGCATTTTTTCTCCCAGAAATCGTTGTCTATGTTGCCTGTGGGTTTGTTTGTTTGTTTGTTTTTAATTATGACAGGGAAATCCAATTTAAAAGATCACTTGGTTAGAAGAAGAGGAGGAAAATATATAATTCTAATTGTTTTTAAAATTCTCTATTTTTAATATCACAACAGATAAACTGGCAAAAATAATAGGAAAATTAATTATAGGCTACAAATTTTAAAGAAAAATAATGTAAGTAAGGTGAAAAATTTTAAATTTATTGTTAAAGGCTCCCTCCATGGCTGTCATATACAATTGAAACACAAACCTATTCTAGTAAAAGAGGCTAATCAAATAAAGATTATACTTACTGGCACCATTCAGTGACTGGGTAGATCAATGTAATTGTGATTAATTCACTAAAGACATTATAAGTAGTAAAAGTTTAAGAGCTGCAATTCATTGGCATTAATCATATGCTAATTTGAAACTGATTGCAAAAGCAGGAGCTTCGACAAATTGTCATTTTTTGTATCAGATAGTAACATTTAACCCTAGATTGCAGTACTTCAACAAGTGTCATACTCTTTAAATGTATAAACAACTGCCCATTAAATTTTTTTTTAAAATCCATGTTTTTTATTCACAGCACTCATTCTACTGAAGGCACTTTGCTGTGCCTCTTATGAACATTACCACTAGCCCTGGGCTGCGATAGACCTAAGGTAGCACAGACATTTCAAAACTGAACTTCAGACACCAGAGATACCTGGTATTTGGCCTGTTCAGTCTCACTTTTACCAGTTTCTATTTTTTAGAACCTTGATATGCAGTGCCAATACACAACTTCATTCTTATCTTCCTTTATCTTAACATGAAATCTGTGGTATGAAATTCCAGAGATCAACATCTAGATCTGAAATCCCGTACTTCTAAAAAAAGGTGCTAGAATTCTGGAAATTCCTGAATTCAATGAGCTAAGGTGCCATAAGCACAGTTACTACTCCAGAATTTCCTGTGAAAATGGTGATGAGGTATGGGATAAGGAGATCTTCAGTGTCTGATTCCCAAAGCTGCAGCTTGCTTGTGAGGATTTTGGGACTAAGCAATTGTCCGATCACCCTGGAGGACATGAGCAGTGGCCTAGACTTTGGAAGAACTACCTGGAGAAGTGTGTCTAGGCAGAAACTAGTCTCACAGGAATAATCCAGGCAATCATGCAGAAGGACCAGCTTTCTGTGGAATTAAATGATTAAGTGGTCTTTGTTGCATAAGTAAGCAGTAAGTAACTGAGAATTTTGTTGATAATTTTGATTTAAAAGAACTTCTTTGTGACAGAAAAAAGCATATACCTTGAGACAAATATCTGGTTGTTCTAAAAAAATGAAAAGCTATTGCTGTAACTAACAGGTTAGATGCTTGTTGATGTCGTTTTTTTGTATTGTGGGCAGGTTTGATCAGCAAAACTGAATGGACGCTGTTAAAGAGGTTCTTGCTGCTAAGATATGTAGTTCTGGTATTTCCTGTCTGTCTGCCTGTTCAATCCTATTTTGAGGTGTTACAGAGAACATTAAAGGGTTTAAGAAAAATAGTCACTCTCTTTCCTTGAGCTGGTATTACCTTGCTTAAGTGAGGGTGGTAAGGATTTACGCTCTATCTGGAGCAGGATTTCACCTTGCTACTAAAACTTGCAGAACCATTTGAGTGCCATAGCTTTCTATAAATAACTTTATGTTACATGCAAGACTGACACATGTTTGTCACACATTTTGTTTTCCTAAAGGAATGGTATTTATGGAGCGGGGCATCTATCTGACTTCCTGTACAGAAAGTAGAGAATAAGGTACCTTTTAAAATTCCTTGTCAGTTAAAAAAACCCTTAATCCAGTAACAAACCATATAGTCTTGTTAGGGGATCAGTCAAGATCTTCAGGCACAGATTTTACCTAAGGGCCAGATCTGAATGTAGATTTATGTGATTGTACATGGGTACCAGAGGCAATAATTTCCAAATGAACTTTCTAGCTGGATTTAATTACTCACTTTTCCTTATTGCAGATGCCACTTTGAAAGCAGATTGTGAATGCCATAGCAAATGAATGAGAAGGGTAGAAGCCTGTAGATTTTGCTCTGTTCATGGGACTCTGCCTTGTGTAGCCAGGACTACTATTCACCAAATAAACAGCATGCGTCTGGAATGAAGGTTAACAACAAGGAGCTTTATCAGTCAGCTATATATGAGTCACAGGGCTTTACATGGTTTTCTTTGGGTGACAGAGCAACACATAAGACCACAGGGATAAATATAGAACACAGTTATTAGCCTTGGGTCTTTCCTTGCCTGATGTATGCTACACAAGCTTTGGGGCATAGTGTGTAGGGGGATGTCTTTTTGCTTTGATAACTCTAGCACAGGGAGCTCCTCAAGCCCCTCAGATGCTGTAGCAGTAGTGAAATGGGCCTGTTGCCAATCCAGGCTGAGCAAATGAAATAAATTTTTTCTCTCAAAGACTGCCTGCATTCCCACTCAGGCAGAAGGTTTAAAGGGTGATTTTGGATACAAACAAAGAGCTGATTATATATTTCTTTCTCAACATCCTTTGCCTTTTCCTTTCTTTTCCTCCTCTTCCTTGATATCGTTTCCTTTTCCCCCTTCCCTTTCTCCTTTCTTATTTCTCCTTATTTTTTTCCCCCAAGGAAACACTTCTCTGAAGCATTTCTCTGTACCCTAATGATCTTTCTGTAGCTCTGTTAAAGAGATGAGTGGATGCTAAAGAAATTTATCAATATTTCTAGATGGCAGAAGGGAGTAAAAAGGAAAGATGTGAGTAAATTATAACTTACGCAGAAATCTCTAAATATTATCTACGAGGAATTAAAACTTCCATTGAAATAAAATTTAACTGTACAAGAGTTAGTAGATAGATTTCTGAGCATGTAATATTTGAGCTGTGGGTCAAAAATCTTCCAGTGTTATTGGTTATCCACAGAAAAAAAATCACACTTTAAGAGAAATATGCATAAAATCCCACTCTCTTAAAGGCTTTGTGTCTTGAGTAGTACTTGTGCTATTGTTTTTCCATGGATAAAGACTGTATTGTAGATGTTGCTCTGAATATTGAATATGAATGGTCCATGTCAACAAGAGAGGGGTATTCCTTTTTAGGAAGGCTTATTGACGATTGCTGATGAAAATTGTCTACAGTCTGTCTAAACCAAGAAGTTCCCTATAACATTTTAGGTTCTGAAATGATTGTCTGTTTTTAGAATACTATACTTGGCTCCAAAGGAGCAGTTATTTAGTACTCATGTTATTAATTTAATTCACACACGCTTTTTTTTTTTCCCTTTTTTTTTTTTTCTTCCTTCTCACTCTCCTACATCTACTTTTTGCTGACTGCAGAAATGCAGAATACTGAATTCTGCCAGTGCTCTCTTGGCACAGTGTCACTGGTTTCCACAGAAAGGAATCAAGGAATCTGCTCTAACCATTACCAATAAAGAGAGCCTAGATGATATTATCTAGCATTCTGTCCAGTCATGTCTTGAAAACCTCCAGTGATGGGGTCTCCAATACATTCTGGAGAGGTTGTTTCAGTGATCAATTGCTCTTATTGTGCAAAAAAAATTCTCATATCAAGATAAATCTGTTTGCGATACAGCTTGCACCCTTTGTCCCTTGACAGCTATGTGTGGCTCTGTTCTTTTTGTAGCCACCCATTTAGTAATGGAATATTGTGATGAGGTCCTCCTTGAGTTTTCTTTTCTCCAGAAAGACAAAATCTTACTCCTTTAGTCTGTTCTCACCAGGCAAGTTCTCCAGATTTCTGGTTATTTTCATAGCCCTTCTGTAGACCCTCTGTCTTTTTTTGAACTGTACAGACCAGAACAGGAAACAGTGCTCCAGGTGCAGTCTGACAAGCTCTGGGGAGAGTGGAATGCTCATGCCTCTACCACTGCTAATAATCCCCCTGTGGCTGCAGTCCTGGGTCTGATTTGCCTTCATTGCTGCAGTGGTGCTTGGTTCATGTTCCATTAGGATCTCTGGGTCCCTTTCAGCAAGGCTGCACCTCAGCCCACCGATCTTAGCCTATACTGGGCTCTCTGATTATTTTGCACCAGGTGCAAGACCATGCACTTTTTGTTGCTAAACTTCATGCTGTTCTTGATCTCTCACCCTTCCAGCCTGTCCAGGTTTCTTTGTGTGATGCACATCCTACCAGCCTTGCACAAATACACTAGCATATCTTCCAGTGTGTTGGAGACAATCTGTTCTGTTTTTTCAGAATCCATAAACTTCCTTCACCACTTGAAAATTAATGGCAACAGAGTTTTGGGATTTATAAGTTTTATTCATCTGTGGCAAACGATTAATTATTGTTGTAGAGTTAGTTTATGTATCTCTTCCAGTCACTAGATGGAGGCAGGCAACCACAATGAGGGCAGCTTTCCCTAAGTTTTGTATTATAAAAGGAAAGTGATATATTCTGTTTTGATTTGGACAGCAGGGAGTGTATTTTATCATTAGAAATACTATTCTTGTACAAGGTTGCTTGAGGATAGGATGACATTTGCACTTGCCTATCTGTAGCTTTCCATCAAAACTGACTTTTTTACTGCAATCTCTTTTAAATGAAACCTAGTCTGGGTATAATTTAATCTAATACATTTTAGTATCAGTAATCCACTGCTGATTTAGAGAAGCATGAACATTGTTTAGATCATGCATAGGTGTGTTTCTGTGCAGAAATAGCTGCATGACCCTAAGACAAAAAGAGGAACCTAATAACACTAATTTAATGTCTACCGTGGAACTAAATAGATAATATGTACATTCTTGTATTAGCAGTTATGAAATGCAAAGCTGTAAGCTTTACAATGTTTGTGTATTCTCAGCATGCAAGAAACAAAAAAATAAGCAGCTTTTTCAGTAACAGCTTTCAGATGTTGCTCATTTATAGTCACTTTTCAGTTAGATCTCACTTCTTCTTTACAGCTTAAGTTGCTGCTTCTGGTTGTTTAGCTTCTAAGAAATGATTAATTTATAGGGTCATTTTGGAAACAGTGAGAGAAGGAAAAATTCTGTTCCTTCAGCTACTGAAGACAGCCTCAAACCTGTCTTTTAGCCTCAGAGTGCTCCATACAGATGTGTACAGCTGTGACAACAAAGTAAATCTTGGTGTCAGAGCTGATCTAATCTTACCTGTCAGACACAGGAGAGCTACAGTGCTGCATACTGAACTTCTTGGGAATTACTAGATTCTACTCTTCTAATTTTGTAGATGAAACTGGTCTATATGTCTCTCTCCTCCATTTCATGCTGAAATTATGAGTTAATAAACATCCTGACCTTGCAGAAATAGTGGTGAATTACCCCAGGTAGTGCAGGGTTATATGATTAGCATCTGCTTTCTGCAGAGTTGAGCAGGGCTGTGCATTTGCTGCAAGATTCTTTAGAATGGGGTTTGATGAACTGATCATCAGTGCTTTCAAATACCACACTGGCATCTTCATGTTGTACCATTCTGATCACTGGCTCCCACCTGGGGAGGTATCCCTCCATAGAGAGTTAAACCTGACTGCTACAGCTAGAGCTGAAGGGAGGGGTGTTGGTAAATGGGAGACGGGAGGAGACAGTGGCATATAAAGGATTTTTGTGCTCCATGAAAACACTTATCAGCTTAGCCAGGTAGCTTGTCTCTGCTCTGCATATGCATGTGTGCGTGTAGCGACGGGTCCTTTGGACAAGATTACAGCAGTTCATCTCTTGAACATGATCCATCCTCTGACCATTTGTGAGGATCATGATCGTGAATCTGTATCCACAAGGGTGCTTTGTTCTTAGAGTATTTCTCTTCCTTCAAGCATTGGGTTTTGTGTGGGTTTTTTGAGCCTTTTTAAAAATTCTTTCAGCCTTCAAAACATCCTGTAGCGCAGAGGTCCATTTATTGCTGTATGCAAAGATACAGCTTTCATCTGATTATTTCAAGTTCTCACACTGTAAGAAATGTTAAAGTTTTTCCCCATTCATCTCCTTCATCCTATTCATTATTTAATGTTCCTCAATCATATTGCTCTTAGGGTACGTGCAAGGTTATGGAGACTGAGGACCAGCGATGATTGGAATATAGGAAATGCAGAGAGATGGAGAAGACATCATCAGTGGAGTTCCCTTATAAATCTTGGAAAAGGGATTTAATTGAAATTGCTCTGCTTGGCCACTTGAGATGTATTGGTCATTGTAGAAGCTTGCACTCTGTATTCTCAAGGACATGAAGCTGCTTTCTGACTTTTTAAGGGTATAGAATATATTTAGGCAATTTCTGTAGATATTAGTGATATAATGCTGCTCAAATTGTTGAGAAATGCTTTTCTTTTCCAAGATAGAGTCCTATATTTAGTGGCCTGTGGGGTGCTGCTGCAGAGTAGAACTGTCTGCACAGATTTTTTCTGAACTATTATGGAGCAGACTTGCCTGCTCTTCCTCCTACACATGCTGCTCCTTTCAAAACCTAACATGGTTTCACAAAGCTACAGATGTTTCTTAGCCAATTTTCCTCCTGCAATGCCAGCAATGTGAACTCACGTGGCAGTGAATGAAACTTCTTACCGCCTCCTTCCGCCCCCTTGTTGCCAGGACATCTGAAGAATTTATCTCAGCAGCCAGCACTATCTGCTTAAGGTCTTTTGAGGGGCATTGGAGGTTGTATATTTTTCTTCTCTTTGGGTTTCTACTTACGTGTGTGTGTAGTTTGTTTTTTGTCTGTTTGTTTGTGTCTTTGTTTTTGGATTGGTTTGGTTTTGTTTGTTCCAGACCTGTGCATTCATTCTGACACACAGTGTATGCTTTAGACTTGAGTTACAGTTTTTTATTTGGGTATGGAGAAAGGTGGAATCATAGGTGTCCTGGTTCAAAGTAAGTGTCTTAAATAGCCTATACTCAAGGAGTTGTTGTAATAAGGAACTTGCTTCTTTCTTTTCTCCTCCAGCTTCTCGTTGACTTTTCTCTGACTCCTGTTTTTCCATTTCTGTTCTGTACGCACCCCTGCCTTTGCCTTCTCTCGTGTAAGTGGAGTGGGTTATTTCCATCCACACAGAAGAGCATGTGCACAAAGGGATTATGTGTCTTTAGCCTGGTGTCTTGCAGAAGCTCCTGCTTGATAAGAGCAGCATTGGGTAGCAGCAAAAATGTCTTCATTCTGCTGGGATGGCCATTGCACCTGTAGGAGCTGTGAGGGGAGGGAGTGAGGACCATACTTGGTTCAGAAGACTGTTCCCAGGAATTTGACTTTCAGGTGTTTTACTAATTAAAATGTATGTACAAGGCTTCATTCACAGCACTGAAACAATACAAAGGTTGCTGGAACAATACATATTCATCTAGTGTTTTGGAACTGGAGCCCAACCAGGTATTACTTGAAAACATCAACTTATTTTTTTTTAAGACTGAAAAAAAGAGAAAGTTTTTCGTGCAAGTAGGTGGAAGGAAAGGACATTTTCAATAGGACTTTGTTTTCTGTGAAGAAAGAAACAACAAATTGTCAACAGCTACAGTCTTGCTAACCCTATTGAAATGGAAATGAGCTCATCATTAATCTCTGTGAGCTTTGGATTTAAGTTTTAATGAAAAAATAGCCATTATGAGAGTATAACTAGAATGTATTCCATAATTGCTTTAATTAACCCAGTCCCCCTCTGCAGAGCTAGCTGATGAGCTGACGGCCTGACCGGCTCAGGGAAAAGTCCTGCAAAAAGCTGTTAGAACTTGTAAAGTGTATCGAGTAAATTATGTATGCTTGAAGACTCTCTGCCAGAGCGTGTTTTTGTTGCTACCTATGGCTTCTAGACTAATGCAAGAAGGGACTTCAAAGAGGAAAGTCTTTGGAGGCTTTACCTGAAGGGCTTAAACATCAGCAGAATTCAGCTAAGTGTGTCCTTGTTGATTTCAGTGACCTTGTGCAGACTTTGTAGCAAGGCTGGCCTTTCTTGTTCTAAAACAGCATTGGATTAGAGAAGCAGTGTAAATAACAGCTGTGTGCTGTTTACGACCGCTTTTAAATTCTGCCCTTGTGATCCTTGTATAGTCCATTTGTATGGTGCAGACCCTCTTGCCCTTTTCAGTGCCAGTATTGAAATGGTAGAGGTATTTTTCTTACGAAAGATAGAAGTCATGCAGTGTTGGTGGCACTTCCCTCAGCTATGAGTCCCCGAGTCTGCTGTTTGCTTCTGAGGGTCTGTGTGTGTGTGTGCGAGTCAGGAACTGACTGGTATGTCACACAGTGCAACACAGGCTGTGACAATGTATAGTTTCCAGCTTTAACTTTTCCTCTTAAATGCCAGACTTTCATTCAGAATTATTAAATAAAGTAACAACCTGACTGGGTCAAAGACCCCTCTGACCTGCTTTTCTTAAAAGGACAGCCTTTAGTCCTGCTCTGTGGGGAATATACAGGGTTTTTCAGTGTTCAGCAGTTTCATGCTGAGGCCAGTGTGTGTGGCAGCCAGGGCTTCAGGCTTGATCTAGTCCCTGCAAGGGGCAGGTGGGGGTAGTTACCCTCCTGTGCTGAAGCTGCAGTTCTCATGATCTTCTGAAACCTATTAACAGCAGCTTCTACAGTCATTTTTCATTTAGGTTGCCTTGGTTGTTTTGTTGTTCAGGGCTTCTTCAATATTGGAAAAGTCAGAAAACTTCTCTTTTAAAAATGCTGTAACAATGTTTTGAAACAGAATTGACTTGGTCTGGCTAAAATACTGCAATCTTTAGCACCTTCTACAGCAGTTGTTGCAGTTTGATTTGCTGCTGTCATATATCCTTCCTCATTTTCTTGAAATCTGTGACAAAATATTTGCAAGTCTTCTGCTGTTCCATCATTCAAACCTCTAAAAATATATTGAGTGGAGTCAAACCAGGATAGAACTTAGGACTCCTTTTGAAAAACTTAATCCACTCTGATGGTAAATTATGTTTAATTGGTCCTCCAAAATTTTTTTTGTTCAGCTGTGAATTTACCGTATGTATTTACCCAACGTTTTTTGTTAACTGTATTTTTAAAGTTAATTAAGAAACTATAATCTGTAATTATGTAAAAAATGAATCTAATACCAGCATGTATCCCATGCACTCCTTACTACTTATCCAACAGGCTGCTCTGTTTGCCTTAGGATTCAGTTTTTTAACCTAAGTTTTAGGTTAAGAACTGAAAAATTAACACATAGTTTAATGAACAACTTTCACAGACTGTAATTTGGTTTTAAAAGGGTTGATTTTTCTCTTTTTTATTACAAAATAAGTATAACTTTTAAAAAGAAGATTATGCCACTTCTTTTTTTTATTTTCCTTTATGTTGTCAATAATTCTGATTTTTTTTTTCTGCTTTCTTTTTTTCTTTTCCTGTCCCCTGGTTTTTACCCAAAGAGTGTGTCTTGGATGAAGGGACACCATGGAAAAGGTTGACATGAGAGAAAATCTTAAAAATGGAAAAAAAAGCCCTATTTTGTTTTCTATTGAAACACCATGTGAGGAGAAAAAATAATCAGTGAAAAGCTTCCCCTTGAAAATGTTTAAAATTAAATTCTATTAAAATTAAATTCTAAATAGTCTTTTTGCCATACTGAGCCATTGCTACATTACTGGAGGATTTCTCTCTTGCCAAGACGCAGCACTTTCCATCCAAATTACCTTAGTTCCAACCTCTTCTCCTGCTGTTTTTCTTTGTATCTCAGTAGTTATTCCTAGTCATCTCTGGCTGGCAGTTTGCCTACATATTAGGATTTCAGTTTCACCTGTGCTTGAAATATCAAAGGGATCTTTGCCCTGCTCAGACTACTTTGCAACTTCTATGTATAGTGCTGTGTTTATTTTGTATGTCAGGTTTTGAATATTTGAGAATATTTTGTTATGGGGTTTACTGTTTCTTAAATATTATAGAAATTCTCTTAGATATGGAGGTTAAAACATTTTTGAGGTGATACATTAAATGCCAGCACTTGCAATTTTATTTTTTTTTATTCGTTACTGTCTGATGCTTTTAACAAACAGCCAGAATCAGTCCTCACACAAACAGCTGTGCTGGTGCATCTTATTTATGTCTGTTTGGATGTATTTTAGTTTTGTTTTTTGTATTTTCTGTAAAACTTGATTTGCTGTTTATCTTTTGATATTTAAGTGTGGGTATTTCTTCTCCTTTGAGGGCACATGTGCTTCCTTTAGGGCCCAATTAACATTTTTAGTTCAACTATAGGTTAGCCTATGAATACTGCCATATGTATTTTTTTTTAATACAATTTCACTTTACATTTTTTATTAACATATGTGAAAGCATTGGAGACCTTTTTGGTCCCTAAACCAGAAGTCTTGTACTCTAAATTCAAAATGCAATTCTTTAGTGATAGCACACTGTATGTACCTAGAGCAGAGTCTCTCTTGCGTCTGCATTAGACCTCAGAGCTCTTGAATTCCAGTTTCTTTTTTTTCTGATGGAACGATAGATCAGCTAAGACAGATACTTTTTTTTTTTTTCCTCTGCCTCAGTTCCTCTATATGCAAAATCTGGGCAAAGGAGCTACTCTTTCCATTTGTATCCAATATCCAATATGTTCAGAAAATATTCTAAACTCAATATTCTAAACTACTACTATTTTCTTAGCTGTAGAAAATCAATTTTTTTCATGGTTTTTTTTTTGAATTCTTATCTCCCACAATAAGCATTTACTCTCTGGAATGCATGGACTCAGTGACTCTTGAACTGATTTTTAAGTTTATTTCTTTTCATTGCTGTTTGGGGTTTGAAGCGCTTTGTGTATATTAAGGCCTTGAGCATAATCAGCCTTCAAAACCAGGAAATTTTTCTCACTTTAATTCCATTTCATTGCTTCTATACTTCTAATCTACCTTCAAAAATGCTAGCTATCAAAAATATTGTTGCATGATTTTTTCAGTTAGCATTAGTATTCCTTGTAATGTAAGCTATGTCCAACATGGAAGAAGGAGAAGATTTGAAAAATGAAGCTGAAAAAAAATAATTTTTTTTCACCAAATTGAAGTTCTTTTTTATCTGCAGAATTCAGAATTATAATATACCATGCACTGTATATTCCAACAGGACCTAGGAAATTCTGGTATTATGAGATGTATTCTTTTGTCAGTAAAACATGAAGCACAGAATATATAGCTTGCTGAACATTTAAGCACACTTTTCAGATATTTAATGGGAGAACCAGGTTTCAAGGAAAAGAAGATAAAATTAGAAAGACAATGCAATTTAAAATAATAGTAAGTAATAAAGGAGGAGAGATAAACAAAAGTATGCAACAGATAAGCCAGCAACGTTTACAGCCTGTGAATCTGCGACCTACCTCAGATCTGCACCATTTTCATCATTAGCAGCCAACTGCCAAACCATCCACTGCTT
This sequence comes from Donacobius atricapilla, assembly GCA_013397315.1. NCBI lineage: Eukaryota > Metazoa > Chordata > Aves > Passeriformes > Mimidae > Donacobius > Donacobius atricapilla. The sequence continues at coordinate 167,074 of WBMY01010424.1, forward strand.
CCACTGAGAAATGCCTGATCTCATGTTTATTGACATGCAGAGGAGAGATCTCCACACTCATTTGTAAATGTTGTTTCATCTTCTTATTTATTTATAGATCTTTGGAGATTGTGCGGTAGGAAAAATACATTTCTACATAGGAAGGAAAATGGGATGTTTATACAGGATGGTACCTTTATTTGTAAAATCTGAAGCTCTATACATTATAGCATAGATTTCATAAATAAATGTACAGAGCATATTATCAGTGCATATTGAGAGGAGTAGAGAGCTCTTGAGAAAGTAATTACTTTGTCATATCCTATGGAGTACTAACCAATTTACCAGCTTTAATAATTCTCCTTATGAGTCATTTTATACTTATCACCTCTCAGCTATTCATATAATACAAACCCAACCCCTGCATAAAAAAGTCAAAAGATAAAACACTACATTGCTGGTTCAATAAAACAAATGGCAGTTTGAGAACTTTTGTCTCAACACCATAATCAATATTATAACCAATATTAGCTCATATCTCTATTTGGTCTTTAAAAAAATAGTTTCTGAAGGAGTGATAAAACCTCAGAGTGAATACTATCATTGTCTGTCACATTATTCTTAAATTTTCAATGGTAAAAATGTTCCAATTAATTTCAGGTTTTAGTTTTGAGAATGATGCGTCATCTTTTCCATTTGAGTCTGTGCGCATCTACAAGCCTGTGTAGTCATGGAAGTGATGGGAAGCACTTCTTTTTGCTCCAGGGATTAAGCTTCTCTTCAGAATCTTGCTGTTGTCAGTGTTTAAGAGAGAAGGAAAGACACAACAGAGGGAATTTCAGACTGAGCATCGGTTGTCTTCTGCAATTCTTGCACTTTGCAGAACTGGTCATTGAGGTTTAGCATCAAGCATAAATTTCTAAAGCTTTTTCCTTACCACAAATAATTCACACAGGGACTTGGTGGAATACAAATATAAATTTCCCTTTGAATAGATTATTCAAATGTGGCTTAGAACAATGTTTTTTATCTTCATTTTCAGGCACAGAAGTTCATACCCTTTATTAGTTTATAAATGAATAAACTTTGTAGTTAGAGTATTTTAAGACTTTTTCTATAACACATAAATTTGTAAGCATGGATTTAAAAAGCATTTTGAGACAGTTTTGTCAGCCAGACTTTTATCAGTCCTCTTATGGGCTAGACACACAATAAATCTGTAATTTACTTTCTTATTAGTCACTTTCAAATACCACATACTTCTGATGGACAAGTGAAATATTTAGGCTTTCTATTTTTCATGTTTGCATAGTTAGCTGTAATGACATTTACCAGTGTCAGTGTTTATGATAGCAGCGTCCTGGTTTCAGCTGGGATGGTGTTAATTTGTTTCCTGGTAGCTGGTGTGGTGCTGTGTTTTGGATTCAGTGTGAGAATGATGTTGATACCACACCAATGTTTGGTTGTTGCCAAGCTGTGCTTACCCCAAGTCAAGGACTTTTCAGTGCCCCAGGCTCTGCCAGTGAGGAAGTGCACAAGAAGCTGTGAGGCAGAATGGCCAGGAAAGCTGACCTGAACTGGTCAAAGGGGTATTCCATACCATGGAATGTCATGCTCAGGACATAAACTTGAGGAAATTGGGTGGAAGATGCCAGTGGTGGCTCAGAATTGGCTGGGCATTGGTCAGTGAGAGGGGAGAAATTGTACTGTGCATAACTTGTCTTTTTTGCGTTTCATTCCTCCCTCTCTTTGTTGCCTTTCATTTAATTTCATTATTATTATTATTATAGTAAATTATTATATTTTTCAGTATAATTTATATTTTTTAATTATTAAACTATTCTTATCTCAATCCAGGGATGGATTTTTTCCCTTTTTTTTTCCCCAATTCTTCTCCCTATCTTAACACAATGAAGGTGGGATCAGTAAGCAGATGTGTGGGACTTAGTTCCAGCTGGAGTTAAAACGATGACAAGCAGTAGAACAACACTAGACTACTTTTTATAGTTCTGGTCACCCACGTACATGGCCTTTATTTAGAACAATGTGGGGAAGAGCTAGTTTCTAAGGCCATAGAGAACATAGCAAGATCACATTATAAATACAGAACAAAAAAGTCTTCACCTTTTTGCTACACAGAACAAGTTAGGAGCGGGCAACAATTATTGTACCTGTCTTGCTTGCAGAGGGTACAAACACCGTGCATGCATTTTTGAAAACTTCACATCTGGATTTCAATAGGGGCAGAAAATTTAGTATACTGGGAATGTTTGACTATGACCTAATTCCACTGTAGAAAATCAATTTCTTGGTTAACTAATGTTGGCTAGCATGACAAATAAAACTCATTAAAGTAAAAAGATTGAATTTTATTATCTTGGCAATACTGTACTAAGATAAGAAAAATCAGCATTTATTTCAATTAAAATAAGCTTGATTAAATAATTTTTTTTCTAACAGTGAAAAATATTTAATATTTCCAGCATGTATTTTTCCATATTTACTAGCAATTCAACAAAACAAAATTAAATATGATTTGTTTTTTACTCCTAATTGACATCCAATGGAAGCACGGGTGATTTATCGGGAATAAAAAAATATTGTTCTCCCACACTGGAGTTTGAGCCAAATTTTGCATTTTGTAACTTTTAAAGCAGCTTTATGTTTTAATGTTTCACTTAAAGAGCAAACAGGATGCTTAAGGATATGCCAGAAATATGGGAGCACCCAGGACCTGAGTGCATGCCTTGGTTACATCCTAATCCTGCGCTGGGATGAAGATCATTGCGACACACCAGTGATCTTCCATGACCAATTTTATGTGGGAAGGAAAGCTGGGTCAAAGTGTACTCTGAGAAAGGCTTCAGTAAGGATTCCATTGCTTAGTGTCAGCAAGCTCCAAGACAATGTCCAGCCATGCAGCTGTGACTACAAGATCTTCATGTGCACTGCCTTTGACCTGGGCAAGATATAAAGTTAAAGAGTGAGATTCAGTCTACAGGAAGAGCTTTCAGGGAAAAAAATCCAAAACCACTTGTCTAGAAAGCTGGGGTGCTGTATGTTCATTTTTGTGTTCAAACAGTGGAAGGACTATATCATGGACTGATTTATGGGAGGTGGTACAGGCAGATGTGCCAGGTAATTGGAATCTGAGGGCTGATGGTCTATTATCTGAGGACTGAATTCTGCTTAATCTTCTACTTAGTTTCTACAGCCAAGCTGAAATTGGTTGGATGAATGATTTCAGATTATATTCATATGTTTAGATCTTGGCTGAGGCAGTTCTAAAGCAGATGCCTTGCTCTTTCTGCTGTCTCTGCTTTGGGAGCAGGAACCATCAGAAAAAGGCTAGAACCTGATATTGAAGGCAGCATCAATTTAGCTTTTCTATCTAAATGTGTCTTCATTCTTGAGTCAGCATTGACAGGTTTCCTGGACAGGCGGATGTTGAAGAGGTGGAGGAAGTTGAGGTCTTTCCTTGTGAATGTGCAAATTCCGTCTCTCTCTTTCCTCTGCCTTTCTTTCTCCTCACAGAGTTTTAACTAAAAACTACTGAAATACTGGACAAAAAATACTTTAGCATATTTAAAAATTTTTAAAAGAGGTTTTAACTGGTTTTCTGTGTAGTTTTGTCTTTAATCTTTGTCCTACATCCTGGTAACTTGATTAATGAATTTCTAGAATATACATATCTAGTCACAAATGAAAAGAAGATGAATCCACTGTCTGAATTTTGGTTTGCTTGGTCTTCTAAGTTAAGATTATCTGCACTTTATCACTTTATATCTTTCCTCCTGGTGAACAGACTTATGCAAGTGTCATGCTCTAAACTTTTCTGAATGGCCTTAATATGCTTTCATTGAAAAAAGAGTTATGGGAGCTCTCTGTGCTGAAATCATAACCTTAAAGCTTGCTGGGAATTTTCTGTAATGTGTAGGGCTGCAGAAGCTCGTAGACACCCTCCAAAAGTGGTGGATTTCCAAAAAGATAAGGCAGGTGAGCATTCTGCAGATTGAGTCACACATGTACTCTTGTTTCATAGCTGAGCCACTCAGGACTTGAGGCAATTCAGATAGAGATCTTTTGGACTCAAGGGGTGATACCAAACTATGTTTTAGAGTCTTTCCTCTGAAAAATCTTTTCTCCTCTGCAGACTTCCTCCAAGTTTCTTTCACATTTTCATGTATTCCTCTGACACCAAATAATCTTTCTCTTGTTTTCCTTTTTCTGTGACTCCATCCCCTTTCCCTCAACAGACCTTATTAGCTAATAAGTTCCTGACACAGATCCATACATTTAAATATCATTCTTTTGCATGAGTAGCTAGGTTCTCCCTGGAACTAATTTGAAGCTTAGCAGACAATATTCCTTTCAGTATGCTCCTGTGTTACATCCTTGTACCTCAGAGTTTCCGAGGTCACTGAGTGCTCGTATCAGCATCAGAGGCTGTAATACTTTCTGTGCCTCTGCTCTTCAGGAAAGTGAATAATTGAATCAAGTAGTTTCTGCATTCCCCTGGGCACAGGAGTCAGTGGTAGTTCTCGATAGTTGTATGAATGGAAGAAGCCCATTTTGAACTTCATGCAATCCTCATAACAGCTGGGCACAATGTAACTCTTATTTCATGTCCCTGATGTACTGTAGTTAATTAGAATGTGTGCCCTTGATTTGAGCTCTGGCTTTTATATTTTAATGCAAATTCACTCAGTCATAGTCATCAGCATATCCAGGTGACAAAATGGAAATGTCAGTGTACTCTTAACTTCCATGTATGGACATTTTCTAACTTCCTTTTTTTCCTTTCATTTTAATTTCCTTTCATTTAATTAATTTTTAAAACATAACATTTTTTTTAGAAATAGTGTGGCACAATTCCATAACATATTTTTTTACACACATAGCTCACTCTGTCTTTTCCCAGGATTTTAATCTCTGACTTCGCAACCTTAGAATTTTTAATATTTATGTGTAATGCAACTAGAGTTTTTATGTGCTGGTTGTAGTAACATGATGCTAAGATTGTACTCATAAGCAATAAGATCAAGAAAACCAAGACCTGATTTGGCATATGAACTGTATTTCAATCTGATTATATATATTCAGTAAGATTCAATCTTTTACTGCATAGAGTAATACTGCTAAGGGGGCAAAATACGAGCTGTGCAGCCAAGTATCTTTTGGAACATTGTTCAATTCAATAAAAAATTATTTCTGATATGAGTGCAGCAGGTCAAGAATATTGTTTTTGTTGAAAACAAAATGAAGAATACATCTCTAACTTTTCATTTCTGCTTTAAGTAAAAGTCTAGGTACAGATTAGAAATTAACTAAATGACAAGATAATATCCAGGGTCCTATATTGGATTTTGAAATTATCTGTGTTGATTTTCTTGTATTCAGCCCATGTACATTTACCATACAAGTTGTGCTACCCACTGCAAGCATAAATTAGTTCTGCTTTCTTTCAAATCCTCTTTGAAGTATGTCTTAAATTGAAAAGGCAATATCTTTTGAGCTTTGATCCTTTCATAAAAAAAACCCCTCAACAACTGTATTTTGCTGTTCTTTATTTTGTTTTTTGATTATATTCAAATAGTATAGTATTTTTTTTTAGTGGAACAATAAAGATATTAGGACTAGACATCTGTCAAAACTGATCATTGAAGATGGCCAGTTCTTTTATGGTAAGGTAACCCACCAGCTGATCAAAGGGAGCCAGTTGATGTAATCCTTTTGTATTTCAGTAACATTTTCAATACCGTCTCTCACAGGATTTTTCTGGAGAGAATGTCCGGCACACAGCTGGATAAACACATGATGCAGTGTGTGAGGAACTGGCTCACAGGTCATGCACAGAGGGCTACAGTGAACAGGGTGACGTCAGATGGGAGACCTGTCACTAGTGGGGCTCCTCAGGGATCCATCTTAGGCACAGTTCTCTTCAGCAGCTTCATTAATGACTTGGACACAGGACTGTGTGCAAGAGCAAGTTCACAGATGATACAAAACTGGGAGTAGCTGTTGGCTCCCTCAAAGGCAGGGACACCCTGCATAGAGACCTTGGTAAATTAGAAGATTGGGTAATCACCAGCCAAATGAAAGTTAACAAGGAAAATTGCTGGATTCTGAACCTGGAATGGGGCAATCTTGGATGTACACAAGACTGGGGGATGAAATGCTAGAGAGCAGCACTGTGAAATGGGACCTGGGGGCAAGCTGAACATGAGTCAGCTGTGCCCTGTCAGCCAGGAGAGCCAACCCTGGCCTGGGGTGCAGCAGGCCCAGCATCACCAGCCGGGCAAGGGAGGGGATTGTCCTGCTCTGCTCTGAGCTGGGGCAGCCGCACCTCGAGTGCTGGAGGCAGTTTTGGTTGTAGCGATATAAAAAAGATATTTATCTACTAGAAGGTGTCCAAAGGTGGGCTAACGAGGATAATGAAGGGCCTTGAGGGGAAGCCATGTGAGGAGCAACTGAGGTCACTTGGTCTGTTCAGCCTGGAGGAGACTGAGGGGAGACCTCATTGTGGTCTCAACTTCCTCATGAGGGGAACAGGAGGGGCAGTCATTGATCTCTGTGGTGCCCAGTGACAGGACCCAAGGGAATGGCCTGAAGTTGTGTCAGGGGAGGTTTAGGATGGATATTAGAAAAATGTTTTTCACCCAGAGGGTGTTTGGGCACTGGATGGGTTCCTTAGTGAGCTGGTCACAACACCAAATCTGACAGAGTTCAAGAAGAATTTGAACAACAGTCTTGAGCACATGGTGTGACTCTTGGGAATAGTGCTGTGCAGGGCCAGGAGTTGGACCCAATAATCCTTGTGGATCCCTTCCAGCTCAGAATATTCTGTGTTTCAGTGTTGCTGTGATTCTATGTGAACTATTCAAAAAGATGAACACTGTACCATGGAAGAGAAGAATAAAGACCTGAATTAGTATTCATTAAAACCTTCAGTATTCAGATATGGCTATGGCTGTGATTTGCCTGCTTCTAATCAAATTACATTGATTTTAGATGAAGTCTTTATCTTTTTCTTTCTTAACCTCATTTGACTAGTGGGATTCAGTCTGGCAATGTCCCTGGTGTTTATTTTATTAAGTCCTTGCAGGTTGACACCTTAATATAAATTTTGTAGGAAAACAATGCCATCTGTTTAGTTATATTTGCCTTTATCAAAGAATTACAAAATTATTAGATCAACAATTTTATCTCTCTTTTTTATAAAGACAAGGTTGTGGATAATTCCTATACAATGAAAAATTCATATTTCTTTTTTAAGTAATCCAAAAGAAGTGTATTGGTATGGTATTGAAATACATTAATGATATGTTAGATGACTTGATATTATCTATATATTAATATTGCAAAAAAGAAAAATGTAAATTCAAGGCTGGTCTAAGAAAATAAGGTCAAATAAATAGATAGAAGGTTTAGCTGATGTACTGGTCAGATAAGAGATACTTTTTAATTTTCAAAGGGCATATAACCAGGGCAAAGATGGAATAGTTTTCAAGCAACAGAAAATATGTTGCTTAAATAGGAGTTAGATTTCATGGGAATGACTTACAGCATGTCTTTAAAATACCTTCCTTTTTTTTTTTTTT
>WBMY01010424.1:174662-200055 GCA_013397315.1 Donacobius atricapilla
TTTTTTGCAAAGTATGATGATTATACCATGCTCTTTTTGACCAAAAGTATTGAAAACCACGTTTATATCATTCCTACTAAATCTTTTAGCCCAGTTTTACTTAATGGTAAATATATCTGATGCTTGCAGCCTGTGTCTTGGCACATGCATGCGTGTGTAATGTAGGTTAGATACATACAATCTTCAGGCTATCACTAAGCAAATCTATTTCAATCCTGTCTTCACTGTTGCATATGGTACTCAGTGAGACTTAAGGACATTTGCAATATCTATCTTCCTCTTTGAAGAATGAAACCCAAAACTTATTGTTACTTACCAGAATGATTGGCATAGTAGAGGAGCCACCTGGGCTTAGCTGGCGGGGAATTCGAAGGTGAAAGAGTTGTTAAGAGAATTCACATGGTTGGCTCGTGTTTGCAGGGTTTGGTGTCTGGCACAGTGTAACCAGATCTCTTCAGAGAATATAAATGTTTTTCAGAGAGTGTCCAAAGGAGCAGCTTGCAGGCATGCTTTTCTGTGAAGGCACATTCCTCCTAAATGTGTGAGGTCTCTGCTCTGCTTTCTCTACCTGAGGGGACTTAAACCACCGTCCTTCTCTGCAGAACATCTGATGTTATTTGAAACTGGAGCAACCGAAATAACTTACTGCCTTCCCTGCTGAAGCGGACACACACTACAAAGACTTCTCTGGGCTCAGAGGAGAGTCAGAGTAAGCCTAGTTTAAAGCAGTAGGGAAACCTGAAACCTCATGACTGCTTCACAGGCTTATTGTATTTTATACAATGATATTTCCTTGTATGTTCACAGCTAGTAGACACTGAAGTTAAAGCTTTGGATACCACAGACGGGTCTGACCCTGCTTGTTTCCTTTCTCTCTTTCTCCCTTGTCCTACCTTGTAAATATGAAATTTCCCATTTTATGGTCCTGTTTAACAAGCTTTTAATTCTGTCAGACTTCAAGTACATGGATTGAATTTCTTCACACAGTCAATCTTTTGTGTTGGGGAAAAGCATTTACCTCTTCCTGTGCAAGCATTTACAAAATTTGCTTTCAAATTTCCCTGGTTTGTATACAATCTACAGTGGGTTTAGTAGCTGGTATCTCTGAAGAGCCATTCCTGTGTCTGGTCTAGTTCATCACTATCCTGAATGCCTCTTAAACATCAGACATGGGCCAGCTTTGAAGAGAGACTGAACATGCTTCAATCCAAGGCCTGTGCTGCAGTGGAACCTCACATCAGGACAGAAAACAGACACAGAGAAGGCAGAGAGAAACCGCCTGACTGTAGGTCAGAGAAGACCAAAGCCACACTGCTATGAGGTTCTTTAGAACAGAAATGGGCAGAAATTTGTCCATGAAAAACATGGAAAAAACCAGGAGAAATCACTCCCATGATACAGGGTTGCCTGTGTAGGGATGAAGAAGGATGTGCAATAGCCGTGTGCATGGGGGTGTAGGGAGATACTAACACAAAAAATTCCTGACTAGAGTTAGGAACCGCAATAAAGGGAAGGCTGGGACAGGCTGGAAAAAATGTGTCACAGGTGGGGACTACAAAAGATTTTACTTCTGTTTGAAGCAGAAAACCAGCTCATGGTCCTAGAGCAGCTGAGACTAGATGAAAGGAGATGAGGTGACCCTGGGGAGAAAGAAAATTTGGGTTCATGAAAGAAAATGCTTGAAGAAAGAGGGCCATCTAAATGGGCAGGGAATAAGAAAGAAATGCCAGAAATACATGAAAGAGTGGGACTTGGGAAATAATGTCTTGTGTTTTCATTCATGTCTTTCAGGAAGGAGTGAGGCAAGTCAGGAAAGATTGGGAGCAGACATTTCCACCCTTCTTTGGTGCCATGGCTAGAAACAGCCAGCGGTTTATTTCTACCTCATTTTCTCTCTCATCCTCTCTTCTCCCAGCAGACTAAGTCATATATCAGACTCCTTTTAGGTTTTCTAGATTTTATGACGCATGTAAAGAATTATTTCCTGCTTGAACAGGGTCTTATATTTTTTGTAAGCCCAGTAGAGTCACAGATGGAAATTCTCACTCCCAGGATGCCAGGATTATGCCAATATGGTGCTTTCAAATCAAATACCTTGTCAGGGTGAAATATAAATTCTTTTCATATTTATATCGGGTACCTGTTCCCTTGTGAATGACTTCTTCATCTTAAGCCTTATTATTTGAATTTTGTCAGCTCAGGAGAAGGTCCAGTCAAAACAGTCTGTGTCATATTCAGTTTTACAAACTGGTCATGGAAAAGTCAATGGAGAAGAAAAAATGGATTATAACTAGCAGAAAACTGCCAGGAGGATCATGACAAAAGTGACAAACATGGAGTTTTCCAAGAGCAATGAGACATAGGCTAGGCAGCATTGCTGCGGATCACAGATGTCAAATCTTTCTCACTCAGCTCATTTTTTATGGTGTGTAGACTTGTTAAACCTTCATGGGACAAAAGAACCCAGATTTGTCCTTCTATTGCAAATATCATCCCACATTAGTTTTTAAGCGTACCTGTGTTTCATACACTGAAAACATTTTGTGAAACTCAAAAAGCCAATAAATTTTTAAATTAATTTCTTCCACTATAGCATAAAATTTGGGGAAAAATGTGGAAGACTCCACATAAAGGTGTTCCTGTGTGGCAATAGACGTATTCTTGTTGCTTTACCTATATAATTGTCAGTTGCAGTCCAAAGTATGAAATAGTGATTATTTTTGCCCTTACACACAAAAGACTCAAACAGTATTTTTAATTGGTTTTAATGAATCACAGAATTATACTATCATAGAATCCCCAGGTTGAAGGGACCTCATTTAGCAGCTGGTCCAACTTCTGCTGGGAAAAGCACAGTATAGGCAAAACGACCCAGCAACCTGTCCAACTGAATCTTAAAAGTGGCCAGCTTTGGGTAATCCACTTCCTAAAATGGAAAGATTATTCAAATGACTGTTTGTTCTCACTGTGAAAATTTTCTTTATGTTCAATCAAAATCTCGTCAGGAGCAACTTGTGCCTATAACCCGTTGTCTTTTCCGTATGACTTCTTGAAAAAAAACAAGTCTCCATCTTCTTTGTAGACAGCCTTTACATGCTGGAACATGGTAAGGTATCTTTTAATCTTCTTTTCACCAAGCTGGACAAGCTCACATGGGCAGGATTCCCAGTCCTTTGTTCATTTTTGTTGTCCTTTATTGCATCTTCTCCACCCTGTCCACAACTTTCTTGTATAGCAGGGATCAAAACTGAACTCAGCATTCAAGGTATGGCCTGAACAGCTCTGTGTAGAATGCAATAGTGATTTCTTTATCACTGTTGATGACACCCTCATTGATGCAAATTTGTGTTGTTTTTCTTTGCTGCAGCAACAAGCTCTTCACTCACACTGAACTGCTTGTCCACCAGGACCCCCAGGTCCCTTTCCATAGAGCTGTTCCCTAGCCAGGTAGATCCCCAGCCTGTGCTGCTCTCCTGGATTATGTTTTTCCATGTGCAAGACATAATGTTTGTCCTTACTGAACTGCATAAGGTTCTTGTTAGCCTAATTTTTCAGCCTGTCCAGGTCTTCCTGCAGGATGGCTGTCCCTTCCAAAGTGTCCACTGCCTCACACAGTTTAGTATCACTGACAAACCTCCTCCAGGTATATTTGATCCCATAATTCAAACCACTGTTTGGTTTCAGTGAAGATACTGAACAGCGCTGGTATCCTTCCTTGGGAGATTCCACTTGCAGTGGTGCCAATGTGAAAGGGAGCAATTTACCACCACCCTCTGGGTGTGGCTGGTCAGCCAATTCCCCACCCACCACATGGATCACACATCCCCACCATCACATCCACCTTTCTGCAGGAGGGAGGCTGTGGGAAACCATATCAAAGGCCTTGGAGACATCCAGGTGGACTGTGTTCATCGCTGGCCCCACATCAACCAAGCAGGTTCATTTGTTGTAAGAGGCAATCAGGTTTGTCAAGCACAATTTGTCCTTGGTTAATCTCTGCTGGTTTTTCCTAACCATGGGCTTCATTTGACAGATGGGTCTATAATTTCCTTGTGGATAAGGGTGATACTAAGCCTTTTTCCAGTCTTTTGGGGTGTCTCTCTGATCTTCATGATTCTTTAAAGACAAAATATCATATTAGTTTAAATTACCACTGACTGAATTTTTCTCAAATCTGATTCCTTTGCATATGAAAATATTGTGGGTTTTTTTCATAATCCCCTACAATTTCCTTTAAAGTAAGTGTTTTGGGGAAATAGTCTTGTCATTTGGTCAATTTAACATTAATGTCACCACAAGAAAATTTAAAAAATGTGAACAACCATTCTTGAAAATACTCAAAGTGATTAATGGGGTGAATGACGTGACTAGACAAATATCAAAGGAAAAAGTAACATCACAGCTGTAAATGACGTGCCCTGGACATTCTATCTCAATTTCCAATTGCAAAATGTTTATGGCTCATCACAGTTTTGGTATAGTAATGGACCACCAACAAATGCTCAGTAAGTCAACTCATTATCTTTGTAATATATTACTGCTCAGTAGTCAAAATACTTTATAAAGTGCACTTTTATATTCCTTTATATTTTCCAAATATCTTTGCATCAGACTTTCTTTAATTAAGCAATGTTTGAAGTTGTTCCTAGCCTCCGGGACTTGAGTCAACAACTTGCCTCTGGTTAAGGAGGACAAAAAAAAAAAAAAAAGGTAAATTATTCTAGTTCTAATTTCTCTTTCTGAACCCTAGAGATAAACTTTTTTTCTTGTTAAAATGCTCAAGAAATCCCGTGTTACCACAACAAAGAGATGGAAACTTACTTCTTTTTCTCTATAAATATGACACAGACTTTACTCAGCCACTCAGCCTCACACCCTATCACAATTCAGACAAGAGTAATCCCAGAGCTTTAGAACCTTGCTTTGAAGTACCATATAAGAGTATATGAAGCAGAGTTCAAGACATACTGGCCATTCTTTAAATGTGTCACTGAATGACTGCTTAGTGTTCTGGCTTTGCAGCATTTATTTTGCATCGGTTCTCTATCTGTCTAGATACATATAGCAAGAAATTGAATTTTGCAAGCAAAACTTTATTACATTTTAATCAATATTTGAAAAATTTCTACTGCTACCTCCTAAGATGACATTTATCTTAAGTTACTTTAAAAATGAACAGGTATGTTAACACCTTCATAGGTTTTGTAGCAACTGGACAAGATGAGGTGAATTTTACTTTAGAGTTACCTGTCTTCCCTTATGGCAGCAGAAGGAATCCTAGCAACTAGATTTGATTCATGTAAATCAAAACTTTTGGATAGCTGAAATTTGGTGAACAAACTCATGTGTCTTCCTTTACACATCATTCACTTACTGCTTTTGTAATTTTAATAAAAATAGACTTTTATCCTGAGCCAATACAGTTAATCTGAGCCCTGTAGAGTTAATGCAAATGTCTCTTAAGTTCTGATGTTTAGGCCAGTCATTACTTATACTGTGTCTTCTACTTTCTTTCCTTTTACTTTGTTTCATTTTTCTCTTCGTAAAATAAATGTGGGCATTTCTTTTGCTACGCTGGTAGCTAATATTAATTATATGTGAAACTATATCCAAATGAAAAGATTTTAACATTTCTTGTTGGAAGGTCACACACATAAAACTCACAAATCATTGCTCCCAAGGCAGAGTTTAGTATTTCCGTGCTTTGCAGTTCAACAACTTAGCTGACAGTTAAACTCATTATAAGTCCTACATTGACCCTTTGAACTTCTTTTTGTCTTATATCTCAATAGGTTTTTAAATGATTTTATGGGTGGACACATTTATCGGCTGAACTTTTTTTAGTGAAAAGTTCTGTTTGCATTATACTTCATTGCTAAGAGATACTTCTAGGATGTATATGTAATAATTTGGGGAGTTTGCAGCTGGTGAGGTAATCTATATATTTTAGTTTTATTATAGTTTATATATTTTAGTTTTATTATATTAAGCTTCTGTCGCATGATGATGATTGGAAATAAATTTATGTGAAATATAAAATTTATGTGACATATAAAAGGATTTTAGAATTAAAGACTTTCATAATCAGTCTTCCTATACATAACTATGCATTTTCTGTTTGCAAAGTCTTGGTTTTAATGGAGGCAGAAATCAAGAGGCACACAGATTTGGATGGTAAGGTATGGTGTCTCAGAAAAATTTTGCCTTAAAAGAATTCTAAAATAAAAACATTAAAATTTGTTGCTTTATAACAGCAGTCTTCTTTCACAGAGCCACCTCACACTGAGTCTGGTATCTATTTAAGATTCTGATAACTACTTAAAATATTAAAAGGACTTTTCATTATCCTTGTTGGTTTGGTATTATTTAAATCTTTAGCTAAATTAAATGGCTTCATTATTTTATTCACTGTTATTTATGTTTATCTTTGCTAACTTTGGAAATACTATCATTAGATCAAAACAGGAATGAAGTCTTAGGAATCTTATACAGAAAATAATTAAAATGTGATGGTCAGAATTCCTCTACTTCATAAAAATAAATTAATGCAGTTCAGTATTTCCTCTGAAGAAAAGACAATGCTTAGATGCAAAAAATCATATTGGATTAACTGATAAAGTACATTGTTATTATGGCTGGATTTGAATTAATTAGTCCTGAATGTATTTGAGTGGAAAACTGAATTACTCTGATGACTCTGAAGGTATGGAAATGTCATGAAAAGAGAAGGTTTACTAAGAAATTTTAGTATTGCTCCTAATAATTGATAAGATCATTCATTAGCTCATTTATTAGATTGCCACATTTTTTAAAAGGAACCGAGTTTTTTATAAAAGGCTGGAGTTACATCATCTGAGGCCTAAGTACATGGCTTTTTGAACCTTGCACTTAAAAATACTTATATCTTCACTATCACCTCCATTCTCTACTCCCTTTCCTTTGAATAAAAGCTGACTTGTGGGAAAATTAGTTAAGTGAACACTACACATTCTTCTTTGTAACAGAAAATTGTGTTGAATGGTATTAACTGAAATATAAAAATAACTCATTTCATTTTTGGTATGTTGAGTTGCATTTTAAGAATAAAAATTAGTCAGAGATATAGCTGTTACCTAAAAAGAAAAGTCTGAAGTATTTCAGCACATTTCAGCTAAATTTTAGATAAACTTAGAAGCCTGTGTTCTGTAGAATCAGCCTCTGTAGGATCATTCTCCTAAGAAAATTATTTTAATATTTCATAGACACCACTCTGCCCCACCCTTGTTTAAAGGTTTACACATTTCATAAACCTGCTGTATTATATATATTTTGGTCCAAGAGTCTGTATATGGGCTTTTTATTGTGCTCTAGGAGGGAAAAACCATGAATGAGGGAGGGTTTTGTTTGTATGTGACTACCTTTTTGGTCTTGCAATAAGGTCGTATCTACTTACCATTATGCCAATTTAAAGGATATTATTGGTGCATAAGAATGACTTATCTGCTATACTGACCGAATAGAGATGTCCTTATCCTTTTATATCCTATCTCTCTTCAACAGATGCACATAAAAGTGCATGAAATGAAGGAATTGTTTGTCTTCATAAATGTGTAAGTTAGGAACTGACCTTCCTGATTCTCTAACTTTCTTTAGAGCAAGCGTAATAAAGTTTCATCCAGTAACACCTTCCTTAGAGCCATCCAGAGTCTTGATAGCAATAGTTGGCAGATGTCTGGATGTTCAGGCCAGTAAAGAAGCTCCCTGGGCTGTCTTTAAAAGTGCATAATTTAGTTTTCATCCATCTATATAAGAAAGAGTCACCATTTCAGCAGCTCCTGTACAGTATGCACTTAAGATATATTTATGTAATTTTTAGAACTGACATATCAAACAAATTTCTACCTGGTTCAAAGTCAAGAATAAAAAGGTGATGTTATTATTTTTGAGGAAAAAAATCCCTGAAGATTTTGCTGTGAAGATTACAAGAAACTTAAGTGAGCATATGGGGCAGATCAGTGAACATGAAAAGTTTAACTTAAGCAATGCTGCAAAATGTTTCCCTAAAACTAAGCTAAACCTCACCAAAAGACCTAAACATTAGATTTGTCGGCCAATGTAATTGTAGCAAAATTGCCAAGATCATTGCTTTAGGTGTGGTTGATAGAGGAATGTTTTATTCAAGTCCTTTGATTTTGATATGTGATATATCCAAGTGTGAAAAATGTATTTTGGTTAATTTTATTGTCTTCAGGATTACACAAGCTTTGGTTGTGCCACCTTCTTCTCGTCATGTTCTCTCCTCTCTGATTGCTGCAATGTGAACGCAAGAATATACTACAAAAAAAGAAAGACTCTGTTGCATCTAGATGTCATTTTTCATACAAATTCTGAAACTGGAACATAAGTTACCTGATAGCAAGTCCCCGAAAGCCATGGATGTGTAGGTTGAGTACTTATTAAGGAGGGTACATGAGAAATGAGAAATGCAGATGTAAAAGGTGATGTATTTTGTTATAAATTCTTGCTCTTTACTTTTTATTCCCTCAGATATTTCCTAAGTGCTTAGGCACAGAAAGGAATATTTAATTTTCTCAAGACTAACTTGTAGTAAAGTCAATGAATGTGACAGAGATAAATGTTCTAAACCCTCTATTTTTTTTCGTGATAATTTTCTTAAAGTAGCTGACAAGAGAACTACTTTGATACTTGTATTTCAGCTGATACAAGTTGCATCTTCTATTCTGTTTCATGTCTCAAACAGTGCAGAAAATCAATACTCCAAATGCACAGTACGATAAATTTTATGGGTTAGGCAGTAAACCCAGCAAAAATTCTGAAAACATCTGTTAGATAATGCACTGCAAAGTACATAATTATTTGAATTAGGTAGGAGAAAAAGGGGTAAGAGTTCTCAGGTAAATTCAAAGAGAACATTTTCTTGTGGGAGTTGATCTTTTTTTTTATAACATCTGAAGTCCTTTCTTCTGTGTAATTTATTGTTAGTCAAATTTGTGAATCCATTAGGTCAGATAATACTGACCTACTCACAGATAATTTCCTTAATGAAGTTATTTTAAAAGGAGAGAAGTAAGTCTCTTATTTCTGTAAAGTTATGATGTTTCAAACAAGTTGAAAACCTGAAAAAAAACTTTCAACAAACTTGAAAAAAACCTTCGGATATAGCATGATTTTGTGAAAGACATATAATTACTTGATAAATTTTCAAATATAAAAATGGTCCAGTAATTTTTACATCCTCTTTTTATGTGTGATTCACAATATCAAATATTTAATAATTATTCATGAGAATAAAAATGCACAAAGAATAAGCTGATTAATCTTTACTATTTGGTAGAAAGAGAAATCCTAAATTAACATGCAATCTGTTCAGGTTTTCCCTTGCTCCTGCTTTAATGATATGAAGGCAGTATCATTTTGTCATCTGAGGAGTGAACTGGTAATGGAACCAGCATTCTGTCTGGTGAATTATTTCAGGATGTGTCTAAAGCAGAATATTTCTTACAGATAGCGCTGTATTTTATAAAAGCACGCTAGTTGTTCTGAGAGATAACATGATGTTTTGAGTAATGAGCCCAAAGGCTTCTGTCAGTGCCTGAGGATTTTTTGAATATGTCATGGGCACAAGTGCTGCTCAGCAGCAGTCAAAATGCCTGTGTGTTACCAACACTCCCCAGTCACAAACCCAAACCACAGAACCACACAAGATACCCTCAAGAAAATTATCTCCATCTGAGCCAGACCCAGTACAGTATATTTTTGTATTAATTTTACTGTGAGGTGAGAACCTTGGTTTGTTTTTGATCTTTAACACTATGAAAGAAAAAAGCTTCTGGAAGTAGGAAGCCATGGTTTTGGAACTGAGCTTCTTCAATGTTCAGATTGTGTTTTTTCTTACTTCATATCCATCTTTTACAAATGGCCACAAGAAATTAAATTACCTCTTTATATGTGAAAGTAGGATATTGAACTTCAGTTCTCAATCCTCTGCTGGAAAAAGAGTGAAGCTTTGGACAGATTATTATTAGAGAAAGAGCTGAAAATGCTGGATGAGTCCTCCATGACTAAACTGCATGGTGTATGTGCAGGTTCTCATCTGTTTCCATAAAGCATCAGCCAACCAGCTTGATTAGCTTTCTGTTAGCTGACTATCCTCACCCTGAAGGAAGTCACAGGTGTGTGGAATGTGTTTCACTGTTTCTTGTCAACCAGAAACTTTCAGTGAGTAGATTGTTACATAGAAATAATTTTCAAGGATATTGGAGTCAAAAGTTTATTTTTCCACGTCTACTGCTATTCTACATACATTTTTGTGAAGGTTTTTGCTCTTCTAATGTGGTAATAATCATTGTAAAGAAATATAATATTTTTTCTACAGTAATCTGGACGGTAAGATGCATAAAGATTGCATCTGTATTTGACGCATTAATTCCATCAGATTGATTCATTTTCTGTTGGGTAATATAAAGTAAAAATTTCAGTAATTGCTTTAAAAACATTCAGATATTTTCTTTATTATTTTATCTCCAAAAATGTGCAGTGTAAGCAAGTATGGCAATAAGAGTCACATAAATAGTTTGCCTTGACACCAGAGCATAGATAAATGTAATGCTAACCAGAAAATTTCTAAAAACTGTTTGTGATATTACAATAAATGGAAGTTTAATATAAAAATCCCGACATATATTGTTCAGAGGGTGATTATATCTTCTTTCATTTCTGAATTGCATGAAAGACTAGTACAAGGTATTTATTAACTTGAGAGAGACAGAGCCTTCAGGAAACAAGTTTTTCCTTTTCTTACCAGAGAAGACTTAAATAGTTAACTTGCTTTCCCCAGACAACAAGTCTCCCAAGAATGACCCAAATCCTTTCCTTCAGAATCTTGTAAAAACTGTTCTTTTTTCAGACAGAAAGGTCCCTATTAAGGTATTTTTTCTCCAGCAATAGAACCCCAGAGAGATTATGGAAACCTGTGTGCTTCCTGGCAAAGATTTTCTCAGGCATTTTGTAGAGCCAAGAGACATTATTCCCAGCAAGCATTGTCAATAATGGATTTTTTTTGCTGCTTTGAGGATAATTCAATAGAGAGTTACTTGAAGATTTTTAGAGTTTTTCTCAATTTATTATTTCTGTTACTGATTCAAATGAGACTATTCTGCCTTTCTGTTCCCGATCCAAGTATAGTTTTGTGTATTTTTGTCTACCCCAGAATCCAAACTTTATAACACAGGTTTCTGTGATACTTCATAATTATTGTTTCTTTTAGCTGAATGTCTATTGGAATTTCTGTTGAATCAACCAATTTGTTGTAAATTAGATCATATCCCAAAGCACTGAATTTATCAGCATGACTTTGATCTACCATTTACCACTGTTGCAAAATAGCTGGATTTCAGATATGCTGTACAAAGTTTAACTTCTATAGTATGAAATGAGACTTCAATCATTGAACTGGCGTGTCTGCTCAAGCTGTTTCCATGTATTCTCATGGCTTCATATGCCTTCTTTGTTTAACTAAAATTATAATGCATGCAATAGAAGTTAGCAATTGAAATTCAAATTCAAATTTCAAGGCTTTCATTCTTCAATCACTTTCTCTTACCCCTACATAATTTCTTAATACAAAATGTCTGTCGCATCACATTATTCCTCTTTCGAAACTGAGTATTGTCTCCTTCCCTGGGGAAAAAAATCCTGCCATTTTTTTCCCTGATCCTAAAGTTTCTGAACATAATATATCTTATTTATTTTGTGAACAGGAATGCATATAGCTGGAAACCTTAAAAAAAAAAAAAGTAAACGTGTGCAGAACAGAGCTCTATGGTGCCTATCTGCAAAATCAACATGCAAACTGGGACTTTAGTTAGATGTGGTGGTGAGTTTGTGAATACTCTTTTTGAGTGAAGCCACAGAGGATTAACAGTCAGAAAAAGAGAGATGTGTTTGGAAGAGGAATGTGTGTGTTTTGGGAAATGTATGTGGCTAGTTAAAGGAAACAAAACTCATATATCTCCTCAAAAGCACAGGCCATGAAGGTACTTCCCTGAAGAGGTAGTTTTAAAGTGTCAGCAGTGGGACAGCAAGGTATCTTCAGACTACAAGATATTCAAGATTGTGATAACAATCTTAAATTACTTATTTTTATTGCTCAACTGAATTTGGCAAAGAGCTGGAAGCTGTGCCCATTTTTATAACCTTGGACAGATAACTAGAGAGGTCCTGGCCATTTACTTGCTTTCTCTTGACCCTTTCTCAAGAAATGATCTGCAGTGCTCAAACAGAAGAAATAGAAAGGTTCATATACTTCTGTTCTTTTAGATTTCATTTTACATGGATGCAGTTTTACAGTGTCAAGCTAATCTATGCGTAGAAAATCCAAACTGGTGCTTCTGGGATGTCAATTGTGACATCTACTAAGAATGGTCTTGTAATCTTCAAAGCCCTTCTCCCCGAAATGGTGGCACAGCCTCCTCCCATATTTCAGTGAAGTGGTCTTGCTGTGAATGTGAAGTAGACAGTATTCTGAGCTAGGTCACTCATTCTTGGAAAGCATTCTGATAGGACTGTAGGCTTGCAAGAAGGAATTAATCCTGTGTGACTTCTGTTTGCTCTTTGCCTGGGCAAACAGCTGTAACAACCTAAAGATATATGAATATGTCCTGCAAGCAGGTATTTGGCAGTTCACAGACTGGTTCACAGGGTGGGGAGCACACAGGGGACCAGGGGATGCTGCTGTGGCATCTTTTTGCTCTTGGCACCCTCTGCACCCATAGAGCTGATGCATATCTTGATGTTGTATTCACTGGTAAGGAAGAACCTGTTGGGATGTGCTAATCAATGGTAGTTTTGGCTGTATTGAACATGAAATAGTGGAGTAAAAGATCCTGAGGGGAATGATGTAGAAGGGTAGCAGATTACTTATCCTGGATTTCAGGAGAACAGACTTTAGCCTAATCAGGGACCCAATAGATGAAATACCATGGAAGTCGCTCTGAAAAGCAAAGGATTTAGGAAAATGTAGGAGACCTCTAAGGGCAGTTTCCTTCAGGCTCAAGAACAATTCCATCCTAGTACTGAAGCATACGAGGTAGATTTATCAGGATATTTTTGTGACTAAAAGCAGTACAAAGGAAGTAGGTTGATGCAACAGAGGAGGAATCTACAAATCTTGTCCATACAGGGATATAAGGATTGATGCTGTGAAAGCTAAGGGTATAAAATGCCTAACCAGCCTTGTTGGCCTATAGATTGAAGTGGCTGGCTTCATAAATGAAGGGAAAGCATTGAATGTCATTTACCTTGTCTTTACCAAGTTTTTTGATATTGCCTTCTGCAATATTCTTGTATGTATATTAGGAAATTATGGTCTTTATGGGTGGATGACTGTCCTAGGTTACACTGTAAGATATGCCCAAGGTGTGTATTCTATCACCATCTTCATGAGCTGTTGAAACCAGGTGGGGCAGTGTTTCCCTTGTCCCCACCCTCCGGACTATGTTCTGTTAATGGGCCCATTCATGCTCTGCTGTATGACTCATGGGTAACTCCCTCCGGGAGTTATCTCTGTTTAATGGGCAATCAAGGACCCATTGCATGACTCATAAAATGACATCATTCCATTGTGGGATGCTCCTCCCATGGGGAGGAGCCAAACATTCCCACCTGGATATAACCTGGGATAGCACAGGGGACCCTTACCCACTGGATTACCAGAGGACAGGAGCTACTGGACTTTTCTACAGGATCACTGCTTCAACAAGACCACTTCATCTGGACTGCTACCACCGCCCTAACTAACAGGTTGTTTTATTGAATTTATTTTGTTCTATTTTTCTTTTTTCCCTCCTATTAAATTGTATTTCTGACTTGGAGTCTCTCACTGGTTTTGCTTTCAAACCAGCACAATGACATATAGTCAGTCAGGTGGATAAAATTCTGGATGACTGGACTCACAGTGTGGTGGTTAACAAGTTGCACTTTCTGAAGGTGAAATACTGAATGGGTTTTTACTATTATCTGATATGTTTAGCATCTCCATTAATGAATGAAGGAAGTGTTGTAGTGCACACTTGAAATCTGCAGAGAGCAGTGAACAGGGCCCGGTAGTTGATATAACCATGGGCAATGCTATCATCCAGAAGGACCTAGATAGGCTGTGAGAACAGCCCAACAGTAACCTGATGAAATTCAGCAGGGGCAGATGCAAAAGTCCAGTGTCTGGTAAAGAAAAGCCCCTTGCAATGGTCCAGATTGAGAACTGCCATGCTGGGGAGCTGCTGTGTGCAGAAGCACTGTGGTCCTTGTGTGCAGGGAGCTGAATGTGAGTGTGCACCTGCTCTGGCCTCGGAGAAAGATAGGGACCTCCTGGGTTGCATAAGGGACATGGCCAGCACCCAAAGGGAAGGGATAATTCCCTTTTGTGTGGTGCTCCAAAGGGAAGGGATAATTCCATTCTGTGTGGTGCTCTAAAGAGAAGGGATGATTCCCTTTTGTGTGGTGCTCCTCAGAACACACTCCATCCAGTTTGGGGCTCTACAGTATAAGAGAGGTAAAATGGTAGTGAGTTTAGCAAGGGGCCACTGGAACAGATGAGGATATGAACCTTTGCCCAATGAAGAGAGGCTGAGAGATGGGGACCCTCTGCTCAGAGAGGAAATGCACATGGGGCAACATAGCAGTCCCAGAGTACCCATAGAGAGGTTATCAAGATGGAGTTAGGATCTGCCCTTAGTAAATAAAGTGCCCAGAGAGCCTGTGCCATCTCCATTCCTAGAGATTTTTAAGACCAGACTTGATAAGGTCCTGAGCATCCTAATTCAATCCTGTAGTTGCCCCTGCTTTGAGCAAGTTGTTGAGCTACAAACCTCTTGTGGTTCCTTCCAATCTGTAATATCCCATGCTTTTCCTTTAAGTCAGAAGAGAACAAATGAAGAGCAGACCAACAGGGAAGAGCAAGAAATGTTTTAGTCATAATTTTTAATAGTTCATACAAATTTGTACAAGTCCTGAATATTAAAACCGAAAGAAAGATGGATGTACTCATCTCTGTGGCAGACATGATGATGTAGGACATATTTATGAAATAAAAAATCATTTAAGGTTTCGATTTTTACACAAAGCTATTGGTAAAAAATCATTATAGGCCAAAGCACTATGTTTACTGTCTTTAATTAAGCGATTTTTTTTTTCTGAGGCTGTTGGTATTTAAAGCGCATTCTTCTCATCTTTTATTAAAAAAATGCCCATCAAGCATCTTTTAGCATTTTTACATTTTTGCATCAGTTTTTTTAGTAGAAATTTTGAATTACCTAGTCAAGCACAAATTACTAACATCTTCCCTTTAGGAGGAAAATAACTTTTACCATGAGCTAGGCCATGCCCTGGTTCTAGCTGCTTTGCTAGTGCAAATCTGCATCTTAAATATGTTTTTTTCTCTGTGATAACAGACCCCAGGAGCTTTTAAGCTGTTCACTGATTCTCAATTGTATTTGTAGTTTCATCTTAGTGCTGTTTTGAAATCTGGGACCAATGTATTGGTGAGTAGATGGTAGATTAGCTTGGATTCTACAATACCACAGATTCTGCCTGGAACAATCCTGGCATGCTGGGAAAAATTCTCAACAGATGCTGTGTTAATTTAGCTTTTATTTGTGAATGTTGGTGCACATCTGGCTGAATATCTCATATAAATACTTACCATATGCTCCTCACTACGTAATAGAATGCAATTGTTACCAGGATGAATATTCAGTCATTTGGCTAGAAGAATACTGATGATTTCTTGGTGTTGTAAACCCTCAAGGAATCCTTTTGTATAAAAGATAGTGTTATGTAGTGGTTTTGCTTATTCCTGGAATGTTACAAGCCCTTTGTTTGATTGTTTTTTGGTGTCCTTTCTTCTTCTTTTCTATTTTTATTCCTGATAGAAAGAGGTAGTAGAAAAGACACAAACGAGCAAGTGCCCTCTTTATAGACTTGCTAAACTTCAAATAAGCAAAAAATATGGACCAGTACTTTACAGAATGGTAGGGATGTTTCTGAATGTGGACAGATTCATAGCTTAATGCATATTTGTAAATCCTTCATGTTGAGGACTGTATAATTTTGTGAATATGAATTAGAAGTTATACTTTATCTGGTGTCATAACACCACTGCTATAACCACCAGAGGTTCTTAGATTATTGGCTACTTTAGGTATTAAAGCTTAGGTTTTGTGTTAATTAAAGCTTTTAACTTTTTTTTTTGTTTGTTTGTTTTTAATGTAACACCAAAAAGGCTTGTGAGAACAGAAAGATTTATTTGCCCAACTGATTTTCTTAAGTGAACTGGATGTTCTGGAAATATTAGTAACTTACAGAATCCCATGAAAAGGTGCTAGCTGTTACACACAAACATCATAAATTGGATGTGGATAAACCCACTTTATCTTCAAGTGTCAAAAAATGTCCAGACAGTTCAGTTATTTGTCAAATAATTATATAATAAGCTGGACTGTAATCTTTTATAAATAGTGAAATGGCAAGGTGAAGTTTTCATCTGTGGGGACACTCGAACGTCACTTTAAATATTGTGTTGCATAACTTCTGAGTAGCAACTAGAATGAGTAGGAATTCTTAGGGTGAAAACTTTTAAGCCAGTTTCTCAAAAAAGGATCACTTTTATGAATGTAGAAACAAAATGGTGCAGTGTTCTCTGTCTTTCATCCTCTCACACTTTTTCTCTTGTTTTTTCAATGGGAGAAGAGAAAAAGAAAATATTTTTTCATGTGCATTTGAGAATAGATGAATGAGGTAAAATATTGGGTGTTTTGAGGGAAAAAAGTAAGGATTTTTACCCACACTGCAAACAGCAGTGCTATAAAACTAATTAAATTAATTAATTATTTTTTTACCAGAAGTAGGTCTTTAATTTTTAAATAACTGAGTATCCTTTCATTTTCAAACAACCATATCCACCTTGGTCTTTCAGTACTTCAACCTTAGACATGAAAGGCTGTTTGGGCACACACAGTCAAGAGTACAAAAAGTCCTGGTTTATGTAACCTCGAAGTGGTGCACCTCTGCAGAGCAATGCAGACAAGGCTTATTTCATGCTGTGCAGATACACTAAAAAGGGAAAATATTCCTCCTGGAGGTGAGCAGAAATATCAGCATATGCTGTGTGCCTATTGAATGACTTGAAAAATCCTTTTGCTTCAAATGCAGCACATTGGCTAAAGTCAATGGGATTTTGCTGATACGCTAGTGAAGACCCTGCATATGACATTCCTTGACCCATACATGGTATTCACCATTCTGCTGAGATCAGAGACTGTTTTGGCATAAACAGTGACTGCTTTTCTGGGAAAATGTAAAAGAAAAAACTTGAAAATCTTTTTCCTTAACTCCTCTCTTTCTTTCCCCTCAGTGATGAAAGAAATCTGAAGCGCTAGTTAACAAGAGGGAGTCTAATTTGTTCCAGGCTGAACTTCTTTTGACTCTGGTGTTCTGGACTGTGTCAGGGAGATGAAATCATTGATGACAATTTGGCTGACATCTTTAGATATGATCTTCTAATGCTCTAGAGATTTTAGCTTAAAATATTATTAATCATAATTTGCTCTGATTCTGAAAAATAATTAATTTTATAAATAAGCCATATTTCTTGTTTTCCAAACTATAATTACTAGTGTTAACCATTTTTTTGGGGAACCCTGTAAAAAAGATTTTAAAAAGTATTTTTTTACAAAAAAAAATCCTTTTAAATGCAAAATTTTTAATAGGGGAATAGGGTGAATGTGGTTTGATTTGTACTTCCTGACAGGCTGTTTTCTGCCTTTGTCTCTAGGCTTGCAACTGTATCTGTTCCTATTAGAGGCTGTGTTGTCTCATGAGGTAAAATGTTTTGATTCTGTATCTGGTGAGAATAGTAAGGAGCGTACCTGTGAGCTACCCTGACCAAGGCTCTTACCAAGAAGTAAGTAACCTTTCTTTTAGAGAAAAGTGACTCTCCTATTGCCATCCTGGTTTTGATATTCATACAGAAATTCCTTACTGGAACCAGGGCACTTAATTAAAGGTTAATAAATGTTAGAATTTTCCTATGAAAACTTCCGTCCTGAGAAACTGGCAGTTTTCTAAGAGAAGGTCATGATATTGAAATGTCTCAGTAAGTGCTCTTCATTGGTATTTCCTATGCTCATTTTCTAGCTGGTCCATCATAGTTTGCTTTTTAATGCATCTGAAATTTTGATGTCTTCTTATTACATTTAATTTTAACAATGAATGTTTCTGCATTGACGGCATAGAGTGACAGATGTTTTGAGACTACATGTGTTTGTTCTGCTGTTTAGATGGTGGAAGAGCAAGAAGCAAGATTGTATTGTTTTCCAAAACTCAGAGATAAAAAAGAAGAAATAAAAATTCGCCATCCTTAATTACAATCCATTTTTTAAATATGATTTTTTTTCTGGTCTCTCCAAAATTTTTTTCTCTGTTTTCAGGATGAGGAGCAATGGCCATAAACTAAAATACAAGTAGTTTCAACTCAGCATGAGGAAGAACTTGACGTTGAGGATGGCAGAGCACTGGAACAGGCTGCCCAGGGAGGTTGTGGAGTCTCCCTCTCTGGAGAAATTCAGAACCCACCCAGATGCATTATTGTGTCACCCGCTTTAAGGGACGCTGCTCAACTTCACCCTTCCAACTGAAATAATTCTGTGAATTGTCAAGAGCACATTATTATATGATGCTTATTTTTTCCTCTCACAAAAATTATTTTTTCCTACACTCTATAAAAATAGCCGGATTTAGAATTTATTTCTGTAGAAATAATAACTGAGCCTAGAATAAATATCTGTGGAAAAAACCTTGGGCTTAGTGTGCTGCCTTGTGAGGCAAAATTCAATCCTTCTCCTGGAATTCTCTTCCTTACTCCACACACCTCACTATCAGAACATCAGGTCTAGTTATATATTTAACTCAAAACAATAATATTTGTTACTTGCAGAGTTCTTCTGTCACCAGTTCAGGCACATCATATGCTCCTGAGCTTGTGCAGATGCTTCACTTCTAGTATATAGCTTGATAACCTTGTTGTGAGAGCTCTGGTCTCTGGTGAAAACGCTCCAGACGTGATAATTGAAAAGGAAAATATTCCTGCTCATGCTGATAAAGTCTAAAGTAACTTTTTTTTTTTAACATTTTTGTTTTTAATAAAATATTTAGGCTTCTATTCCTCTGGTCTTGGATTGATGCGTAATATCAGCAATCCCTTTTATGTTTAAAAAAGATGAACTAATTTAAGTTTGATTTATCACAATGTGCTATTTGATATTTGTGGCTACTCTTTATTTTTCTTTTCCATCTAGAAACATGTAGGGAGCTTTCAAAAGAACTGACTGAGAGGCTGTGGGCTAGAGCCATTGTAGTCAGTGTGATACAAAGCTCCTGCAGACATCCATTCAGACAGACATGGTAGATTCAAAAGTGTCCAAGTCCTAAATGACTAAGTTCCCTGCTGCCTTAAAAATTTATTTCACATAAATGCTTATTAGAAATACAAACCTGGAAACTGAAGACTACTGTGGAAATAGTGCCTCAAAAGAAGCAACAATCTTAATAATTCCTGATAGTGAAAAAAAGTATTCTATTCAAAACAGATATCCCTGCGCCTGAGTTGTTGGATGCATATGTCAGTCAGTTATGGAAGCCCAGTAGGTCAGACTCAGGATGGTTTGAATTAACTGATTGTTTCAGCTGCTGGCATATTCAGTTCTAGCATTTGCTTTAGCAGTGGCACTCATTGCACAAGAGAGCAAAATGGTCTAAACCTGCGCAGGTGTCACAGACCCTTTGTGATCTGGGCTTCTGCAAACCAGAGAACTCTTATTCAAAGCAAAAGATGATGTGTATTGAATAAAAGCAACTGTTTACTGGACAAATCAATTGAGTTATCTGGTCTGATTAAGTGTCATTTTTTTCCCAGATGACTCCAAAGGCAACCAATCAGAGTCACGTATTTATAAAGATTAAGAACATCTTCAGGATGGTCAATGTATTACTCATTTGTGAATTATTAAGTTTTAGATGGAAAGTGAATATTATTTTTTCCTGGTTTTAGATCTCTGGTGGAGTAAATGAATATTAATTTGAAACAAATTAAAAACAAAATAATTCCTGCCTGATGTAGACAATGTATTTTATCAGCATAATAAACAGTTCAAGTGCAGTGATATGCAGCGCTTGATCTAGAGGAACTACTAATACACCAAGGAGCTTTTCTGTATGCAAGGGCAGTGCTGTTTCTTAGTTCCATACTTTGACACAATGGAATTAGATAGAATATTCAATTACGATTATAAAAGAAAAGAATGCAGAACTGAGGCTCTGCTTCCTATTATTCATGTGAACGGAGGTTTAATTTGTCCTTTATGAATGACAAAGAACCCTATTCTCCTATGTGCTCCTTGCAGCTCAGATCATTGCCTGTTTACTTTTTAGAATGCAAGTACATGTATTCTTAGTTGTATGAATTTATTCACAGGAGCATAGTTAGTCTGTGCCACTTTTAATTTTTTTTTGGCAGTTTTAATCTGATGTCTGAGATTCCTTCATGGGAGTGTTGGAGTATTTCTGTCATTTTAAAATGATACATTTATATGGTTCAGTTGGGAAAATGATGGTCAGATCAAATTGTGACTTCCTATTTGGCACGACAGCCTGCCCTTTGGGAGTAGAGTTAAACATCTGCATGTAGGCATTTGCAAGTTGAAAAAAAATTCCATAGTTCAATCTACATCCTGCAAACACCAACAATGGTATGGTATGCCAAAAATGAGGAGGAATAAGAAAGCAACTCAGAAAAGAAAATTACATGAGTCTCTTCTTTGTGTTTCAACTCACTCAATTAACTTGTATTTGTGTGAATGAGAACCAAGTCTCCACTTAAAATTGTTTTTAGTTTAAGCCTCTAGTGCTTCTGGCATGCATGACAGAACATATTTTAATTAAGCTAGCCACAGATTTTCAATTAAAAAGTGTTTTTGAGCAGGTAATAACTGTCCAAAATAATTTTAAAAAGGACAGTTCTGGGAACACTACAAAAAACAATACAGAAAATGTTTAAGTCCGTTGTAATTCTGAAGATTAAGCAGATATAAACTGGAATATACCCTTATGAATTCTGAGGCAGAAGTGGCCTATCATGAAAATACCATAATGCAATTAGCAGCTGTAGTGACAAACCCATGAGGTTAGACAAACAAGCCAAACAGATGGTACTCACAGTTCTGCATATTCAATCAACTTTTTTTTATAGTGTATCATAAACTTTATTCTCTGGTGTGAAGGGTCATATACTCTAGTTTTGACAAGCCTGTGTGTTAGTATGCATTGTCAGGAGCTATGGTTGTATCTCATATGCACTCTTATTAAACAGAATGCCAATCTCACATACCTACTGAATGCAAAGTGCAAGTGATGAACTGTCACTACTAAAAAGGAAGGTATGGAAAGAGTTAATAGTTCTTTCTTTCCGTTTTCCTTAAGTGTGGAAAATCAATAGACACTGTTGAACAGTGGCCTAAAATCTCTGCTGTAGGTGACTGTGATATGGTCTGTGAATAGGAAGGGTCCACTGATACAGATATTCAATGAGTTGCTTTCTTTCACTAGCTCAGGATCTCAGGAAATTTTAACTTTAAAGCAACGAATGTTTACTATCCTCTCTTGCTCTTTATTATGCATTTTCTATCCTTATATCACTGTTCCTTCCTCTGTAATAATGATACTTGAAAATGCTTTGCCATGTCACCAGCTGTACTATTTTCAGACTGGATAATATTTTTTGGTTTTTTAGCACAATTTAATTCAAATAGATGTATTGAAAAATTAACATATACTCAAAGAAAATACCAAAGTGTTTAATTTTAAAATTTTCTATCATCATTCTTTTTTTTTTTTTGCAGACATTATATGCCAGACATGTTTCTTGCTCTAAAAGGCAGGGTACTAGTGCCTAGCCCCTGCTCCTTTTCCTAAACATAAGAAGGGACATATGTAAATATGCAAGAATTCATATGCAAATGTTGATTTCAAAAGGTCTGTAATGACGTAAAACTCATGTAGCTATTGATTCAGCTTTAAAGATGACATTTGGGTGCCAGTATCAGATTTAGGTATCCATTGTCTCCAGTGCTTCCTTTGGATCAAAAGCAAGCAGAAGTACAAGTATACTTTGAGAGTGTATAGATATGACTGACTGCAAAAACTGCTTGTACAGGCTGCCAGGAACTGACTTTGTCATGTGTAAGGGGCAGTTGACAATCCTAATCTGAGCTATTGAAAGAAGAAATGCAATGGAGTCACTAAGCATATAAGCATGTGATTGAGGGTAATCTATTTGATAAGTCCTTGCAAAGATCTTTGGCAAAGATAATAAAAGAAACTTTCAAAGATATGAAAACTGTCAAGAAATAACAGAGTTTGATTTCTCTCTGGCTACCAGAAATAAAGACAAGGTCCAAATGGCCAGTTTTCCATTGTAGGGATTTTACCTGTGGCACAGATTTAAGGTAAGGTCTGCATCATGCAATAATCTTGATGTCAATATATTGCATAATTGCAGATAAGATTACATAATTTCTGGATAAAAGACAGTTATTCAGGGTACAAGCAGTTGCAAAACAGTCTCAAAATGCTCAATAGAATAAATGAGAAATTTCAGCTGAAATTTAAAAATGGCAAATGGCCTGGAAGTTGGGTTGAACAAGACCTTGAAGTCTTTGTGGGTAGCTGTCTGAGGATATCAACTTGATGTGCAGCAGCCATCCAAAAAGCACATGGGAATTATTTAGAAAGAACAAGATACAAAACAGGGTATCAGTATGATGCTGTGAATTCATAATGCTTTTGCAGCTTAAATGCTGGATGAATTGTTGGACATGGTTTCACACAAAAAAATGCAGAGGGTCTGCAAGATACAGAGGTTTTTAAGAAGGGTGGCCAGAAACAGAAAAATTTCCACATCAGGAAAGCTGGACTGACAAAGGCACGGCTTTCACAGGGGGTGCATGCAGAAGGAGCACAACGAAGGTCTACATAATTTTGTACCATGTGAAGAAAATCTGTAGGGAATTTATCTGCTTGTAGCACGGGATCTTGGAGTTGGCAAAAAGTAGAAGATTTAAAAGGTAAACCAGCAGTTTTTCATAAAATGCAGAAATGAAAGCCTTCTGTTAAGTAGCTTCCCAGTTCATGGGGGTCAAAATTATAAAAAGGGAATAAATAGAACTGTCAGCAGGGAGGATGGCATAAAAAGTACCAGAAGTGTGATTGCCATAATGGAGGGAAGATGGAAAATATGGAAGAATCTCAATGCATCTCCTGTTTCTAATACTATTTTAGGAAACCTTCTGCTGTTCCTACCTTGCAGAGGTAGGACACAAGGTTAGGTTTTATTCTGGGGTTGCAGGTTTATGCTTTCTCTCTAGATGGGTCATTGAGGTTCTCAAAATCAAATTTTTTTTGCCTGAAGCTCTTCAATAACTTTAACTCCACACAGTAAAAAATACCTTGGGGGTTTAAACACACACCTTTTTTTATTATTATTTTGGAGTAAATATATTGTAACATCACACCTAGGAGAGGAATTGTTACATCTTGCATTGCTCAAGGAACTAGGTTTTATTGAGGAGTAAGTATGATTTAAACACAGCTCCTCTATCTTTCTGTCTACCCTTACGCAGAAAGAACATGTCCATCAATAGGTTCAGTCTTGCTGTGTCCTTGAACAATCCCTTTAGAAATATTAAATTTTACAAGAGAATGGGATTTAGCACACATAATGGTAGATTTTTTTTTTAATCCCTGTATATTAATGTAGCAGTCAAGAATTAAACTGTCTTGCCTGTTAATCAGTTTTCTTCAGGCTTATCTTCAGGGTGAAGATCTTATCTTTAGGGTGAGTTTTGTGATTGAAATTATTTGCATGTACAGCTACATACTCTCATTAAGCTGTCTATGCTGTGGTCACGAGTTCCTGAAGCAGAGTACCCACAAATATTTACCTTGTCTTTGGGAAGTGAATTTGTAAAACTGTTCCCCAAGAGTCTGGCAACATTGTCCCCACGTTCTTCAATCTCCAGAATGACTTAAGTGGAATAGAATTGCAAAGGAGATTCATATTTTGTTGGGCGCTCTCAGATTAGACTGAGACTGCAGAAGACCATGCTGAATTGCTTTTATTCTGCTAGGTTAATATCAGGGTTGTGTTTGTGAAATTTGATAGATTATCAATAATACTGAGAACTGCCATCTCAGTTAAACTGAAAACATTCTTCTCTCTTGAGATTCCAGCCTGTTTTATCATGCCAACTTAACACTGTTTTGTAGAACATCAGGTCAGGGTACTCAACAGGCTTGGTGACAATCCCTTCCATGATGCTGGGAAAATGACTAACACACCCATCTTCTTACATTTATCAGATATTTACTTTACATGCACAAGCCAGGCCTTTAAACATACTATCTTTCTTTTTCACCTTTACATTTTATAATTAAAATTCCTTTGGCCAAGGGGAGGAGAACATCTCCCTCACTCTTAATCCTAATACTTAGACACATACAGGAAAAGTAGGGGCAACTGTGGATAGGATGTCTTAGTCTCTGGCTGATTTCCATGAATATGTCAGTGAAATGACAAGTTGATGGAGCTTTTGAACATGGTGACCTTTTGGTTTTAAATGTATGAACTGGGAACTATTTGCAACACAGGCAAACTATCACTGGAATTGCACTCCTTGGTGAAGGGCGAATTCAGCTTAAGGAGAAATAACAGTTCTTGGGGGACAGGTCAGAGGTTTGTAGACAAATGCAGGATTCTTAGCAAGCAGTCCTGGAGACTGGAAATGTATTAGTTTCCTTTCTTATCCAGTCTCTACCCATGATGTCCTGTTATGGCTGTGTAGTGGTTATCACATTCGCCTAATTTTCATTTTAGTGGAATAGGATTAAAAGAAAAGCAAAACAGGTTCAATTCAAAAATAGAAACAGTTAGATTTATTAACATACAGTAAAGGTAAACAAACAAAAACCAACTACGAAACCCTCTCAAAAAACAACCCCTCTTCCTCCCTAGCAACAATCTACTTTTCCACGAAAAACAATGCAAAGGGACAAAACATCAGAACTCTTAAGTCAGCATCACTTAATAAAATAGTCTTTCATTCAGTCTTTTGAGAGAGACAAGTCCCTCCTGATTCTTCTGGTAACTTTCCACAAGAGACACAGTCTGTTTGTGGCTTCCAGCTCCACTAACGCAGCCCGCCCGACACTGCATCATGTGAGCTTCCCAAAATGTAGCTTTTTATATGACTACATAAGGGCTTGTGGATTTTAAAGCACGGGGTTTCAC
>WBMY01010424.1:200411-227519 GCA_013397315.1 Donacobius atricapilla
TTTTTTTTTTTTTTTCCCACCATTTATGCTAAACCAACACAGGCTGTCTTGAAAAATTGTGCATTCCTGGCTAGCTGGGAACCTTTTGATAGCAAAAAGGAAAATCCATGTGTCAATACATTACTGTGCCTGCAGTTGTGATATCTATCTATCTATCTATCTATCTATTCATCTATCTATATCTGGGGGGCATATTCTCTTTTATTTAAACCTGTTAAAAAAGGACTTATATAAGCAAAATTTTGAATTAGGATTTTTTTTTAAAATGTGTAACAGTAGATATGATCTTATAGTAAAGGTACTGAGCAGAGAATTATCTCAATGAATGCATGGTTCTTAGCATTTATACATTATTTGAAGGGCAACTGGCAATTTCAAATGTCTATTGATGAGCCACAGAATGGCAGAAGGGAATAAAAAAGAATAAATTTTGCAAAGATGAGTTTCATTTGGATGTGAATTATTCGAAAGATACTTGATTGCAACATTTTCAGTTGTAGTTTTATCCTCTTTTCTCCATTGGAAATGTAACCTGTACAAAAGCACAGACATCTGCTCCCAAAGTTTGCCTTTTTTACAGTACATAGGTTGCTTAGCTGAGGAATTAGAGGAGATAAAGTTTTCTTTGGGAGCAGTACACAGCAGACCATGGTGTATATTCAATTTTTTTGCTCTTTCTGAGGTGATTTTCTGATATTGTTACAAAGATAAGCTGTTTACATAAAATGGTGAAGTAAATTACCTGAACTGAGGCTGCAATTCCAGAAAGAGAAAATAGAAAATAACCGCACCCTGAGCTGCTGTGTGCAGTTAGGTTAGAGTACTCACAGTAAAGGAGAATTTAAACTTAACAAATGCATACCATGAAAATAAATTCAAAATTCTCAACATCCTCCAATTTCTGCCATCTCTAATGGCACTGCAAAAATCTGAATAATAGGATCCAACACATTAATAGCATTTTCAGGCGATTTTTTTTTCCTCTGAGATTTGTAATAATGGTAAGACTACCTTACTTCAAAGAGTACTCTATAAGAACATTTATTTCAGAAAGATAAACATATTTATTTATAAATAATAAGAGTGTAAAAGAGAGGGGACTATATTCTGATGAGGCATTACAATGAACATACTAAGCCCATGGTAAGAATGATAATGTGTTATACTGGACCATATTTCATAATAATAAATCTTTTTGTGCTTTTGATATCTTGCCCTAATTTATGAGATGTCATTAAACAGGAGAGCAAACTTTTTTTAGTTTCATAATGTTTTTCTGTTCAGAAGAGAAATAAGAAAAGACAAGTGAGTAAGATAAACTCTCACAGCTGCTTTGGACCAATCATGTTGCTCCATGATCATGACAAATCCTAGAGGACAAACCTGTCTCTTCACTTGTATAAGCTGACCCTATCAGAAGCCATTTATTAGATTACTGTTACTTGCAGGCAAATCGACCAGGTGTAAAGTCAGAATAAAGTGGTGCTGCAGAAGGCCTACTCTTTACCCTCTCCCAGAAAGCATCTATTGGACAGCGTTATGTACTAGAATCAGTGATACATCTCTCTGAATCTGGACTTTGAGACTTACTGAGAGGTGAAGACTACAGAGAGGCAGTTCTAACACCCATTATTAAGGCAGTATTTACTAGTTTTCTTGTTCGTTTTTTCTAGCCCTTTTATATTTTCTGTTCAGTTTCTTAAGAGTTGAACTTGAATTTTCCTTTGGATTAATCCAAATTTAATCTTGGCATTTGGTTTTCTGACTACTCCTAATTTCTTTAGTGGTTACTTATTCATTTGATGTGTTTATAGCAAAAACTAGTTATTACATTTATCCAGTGTTGCTGTTAGTTCAACATCCCTTGAGCAAACCTATCTCACTGGAGTTATCAAGTGCAACCAAATAGTCCTGATACTGCCATCAGGGCCTTCACTGACAATCAGTTGAAGTTTTGACTACTGCGTTTATTATAAAATAGAAACATGAGAGAAATTGCAATATCAAATTTTAAATCTGACAGTTACAGATTTAGAATAAAACATACAGACAGAAAGATACCTGCCTGAGCTGATGTTAGATTTCTTTTAAAATTAAGAATCTGTATACTGTAATTGGTTTCCAATCCTTTGTTTAAAAGTAGAACAAGTTTGTTTAAGTAAATCTTACAAGAATTCTCATTGTAAGCACTTATTACATTTTTGAAGGATTAGTGATCTTATAAAATATAGAATGTGGTCAACCAAATAGAAGGACTTGCTCAAAAGTAATAGAGAAGAAAATCAGTCCCCCTACAAACAGCTTTCCAAAATTGATTCTGTCTTTAAAGGTAGGATAAATTTATATTTTCTCTTTCAAAATGACATTTCTACTTTTAATTTATTCACACTGTGCCCAAATGCATAGCCAAGAGTGTAGAATTTCTAGAATGGTCTGTGCTCTCCTTGTTCTGATCTTGCAGTCCCTTTGAGGAAAAGACCTACTTAGAAATTTTGCAATGTCCATGGAAAAAAGAGTATTTTTAACAGTTTAGAAATAGATCAAATGCTGCACTCTATGCAACGGACTGTTCTCACTTTCCAAGTCATTGAAAGTCCACCCACACCTCTCTTGGAAAGAAAGTGACATTGTTAATTTACAAAGAATTCATGTTTTGAGCTCTAGGCTATATGGACAATTTGACAGTGCCCACAACACCAGACCTTATTTTTACACCAAAAACCACTTGGAAGTTTCAAAATGGAGTGCTATTGTTGACATATGTACGTCTACACTTCTGTTTTGTATTTGCTATTCTTATGACTAATTTTATAAAATACCTGCCACTTGTTGACTAGGAGGCTCTTATCTCTCTCTCTATTTTGTACCACTCCCTCAACAAATAAGTGTACCAAACAAAATACTTGGTCTTCTTTCTATCACAGAGCTATAGAGAGAACTGCTGACTCTGAATTAATAAATAACAAGCAGTCCCCAGTTTGTAGCTTTGCCATTACTGTCTAATTGCAATGAGAATGTAGACCTAAATTGCACCTAAGACTTAACAGATTATATTCAGGACATGATTTGCAGGCTTAGTGAATAGGGTAACTGGTGCTAATCAGGTCATAAGTAAAATGGCTTTAAGAGCTGTTGCAAATTAGAAACTTTGAACTCTCCTGTGTGAAGCTGCTCACTGCAGCTGTATTTAATAGCAGATTAGCCATTAAGGTCCTGCTATTAAACTTTGACACCATCCCTGACATATTCCTTCATCTCAGTGATCTTTTCAAAGAAAAACCACTACTAGGGTGTTGGAATTCTTAATGCTGAAAGCTTTCTGAATTGAAGGGTGTCAGCCCTCAAGCAAACACCTCGTTTGAGCTGAGACCTTGGAAAATGCTTCAAAAATCGCGTGATAGCACACAAACAGTGTGTGTGTAGTTTGGATAGTATTGTGTGATCTCATGGGGTGAAAAACTTAGATCTGGGATTTTAGTGTATAGTGATATACGGGAGCCAAAATGGAGAACTTTGGGAGTGGGTTAGTTGTCTTTTTTGCACCTTCTTTTTCCTTCTTTACAGATCTGGGTGGTTTTCTATTACTGGGTGAAAAAGGTATGCATTGAAGGTTTCAGATGATCGCAGTTGGGTTAGAAACATTAATAATATAGATGTCAACTGTTTATTGGATAATTAAGACTTAAAAAACCTTGAGTAGACACCATTTTAGCTCACTTTCCTGACTTGTTAGAGAGAGCTCACATCTCATGAGTCTGTAATAGATAAGGATAATAAATTTCAGAGTATGACTGCAAAACAACATCTCTTGAGTTTATTCACCCTGACCTTGGAGCTGGAAAGAGCCAGGAACTGCAGCACTAGGGTAATTTCAAAGCTGTCTTCTCAGTTTCCAGTAGACCCTAAGTGTAGGTAATACCTTTCCAGGTCTTACACTTTCATCATGTTATTCTAGCTGCTAAAATTATCCAGCACAGGTTTAGGTTCTCACTTAGGTTCTCCAAGACCATTTCTGGTTAAGATTTGACACACACACTCTTATCCTCTGTCATTCTGGAATAGCATCCTTATTCCTCATTTATGATAGAATGCCTGTAGACTTATCCCATTCCTACTTCCTAGAGCCCTGCAAGGCAAAAGTAGGATGCTAAAATGGTAACTTTTCCTCTTTTTAATGTCCCCCAATTTATGTGATCATTCTTGTCTACTATGTGAATTTCTCTGGCATCATTAACTCCAACAGGCACATGTGCAAGGACCTGCGCTAATAATTTGGGAACTCCCAGTCTGCCAGAGCATAAGCTGGCTCTTACTGAACCTCTGCCTTATATCTATGTGTTTGGTCTTCTTTAGAGGTAGCATAGATTTTATAATAGTACTGACATTTTCTCCAGCTGAGCTAGCTCTGCCAACAGAATAGGAAAGGTCAATGTCATGTACCCTACTGTGGTAAAGGCAACTCTGGAACAACTGCGTTGAGAATAACTAGCTAACTGCATTGAGCATGAAATAACTAAACCCAAGGATGGGAAGGTGAAACTGAAATATTACTAGGTTTTCCACTGACCAAACTCACATCTTACAACTGATTTTAGTGTACATGTATGTCGATGTGTGCTTAATGCTATGAAAGATTGTATAGCCACTGACTAGCAAGAGCATTTTCGACATTAAAAAAATACTTAATACCAAATTCTGATTTGTTTTTTCTGCTAGGCATGTAGTATAAGAGATGTGTACAGAAAATAGGTGTTAATTATATATAATAATATATAAATTATTTGTATGAGCAGAACACCATTTTATGTGAGTATGTTAGCTGTGTCCCTTTTTCTTGTGGGATGAAAGTAAGGGGCAACCCTTTTAGATCTGTTGGAAGGAGCAGAGCAGATTCTCCGAAATGAGCAGGAGTTGTGTGCTGAGGACAGCACAGTCCCTGGGAGCAGAACAAGAGGGTTAGTGTGGTCTCCACAGATACAGTCCACAATAGGAGAATTCTAATTTTTTAATTATTTTTTTAGCTTTGGACCTTGCCTCCTCTATTTTTTTTAAATCTCCTGTGAAAATTGAACATTCAGTTCATTCTGTACATTGTCTTGATTTCTATTAATTTAGACCTCGCCTTTTTCAGTGCTCAGTAGGTGAGCTATTCAAGAACAGTAATTTAGCAAAGTATATTTCTTGCTGTTTTATGGATCATATCTTTCAAAACAAATACCTCTGCAAAATAGGTGTTCCAAGATCCTACCTCCTGTACTAAAACATCTTAGATTTAGCCAATTAAAATGAAAAGAAAAATAGGACTATAGTGTATACATGCACACGCACACACAATATCTGTAGGGGAAAGCATCACACATTGCAGGAAATAAATAGCTGAGTAAAAAGTTGGGAATAGTTTAAGCGTAAATATATATATTTTTTTAGATCAAGCACAGATATGTGGGTTTTGATATTAAATGTGCTTTTCATGAAGCCTAGTGTTGTATCTACAGTGATATAATAATACTTCAACCTGAGTGATATAACCACTATTTGTTTACAGTGAGTTATGCTGAAATATTCGTGGACAGAGAGAAAGTAATGAGGTTTAATTGACATGTCTATCTCTTGGATACACAGACAGATAAAACATCAAGAAATATATTAATCTCTTGTTATGTCTATTGCCGTTATTGCCACCCTTAGGACTAATTGAAATATACACTCTGACAGTGTCTTTACAGCTTCCTTGTTCATCAGGGGAAGGGGATATGGCTTTGTTAGCATTGCAAATATCATTGTATTCATGTAAATAGTCTTTGAAGAAGCATTGAAAGAAAATATTACTACTGAATGATAAAGCATAAAACTATGATTTGGAAAGCGGAGGTTCATTTTCTGGTTCTGTTGTAGGTTTCCTTAAAAGTCAAGCATCTAATCTCTCCATTTTGCTTGTTTTTCAGGATAAGAAGTAAGCAATATAAGTTCCTTTCTCATCTTGCTAAGACACTATGATACATCTCAGAATTACAAAGTCTTCTGGGAATACAGCTCAAATTGCTTTAAGTCCTAAAAAAATCTGATTTTGTGCAGCATATTTCATACCATGATTCCTATATCTACCCAGGCCTTGCAGGGACAGTACAATGCAAACAGAGATGGCGCCAGGAGATGAACTGGACTTGAACAGGTCTTTGTAGGAATGTCACAGGTTAACAGTACCACCAGAAACCATATTTCCTCTGGCACTAATTTCTTTATAAGTATAGTTTTTAAAATCATTAATGCAATATTTCATCCTCTTCTTCTGCATTTTGGGGG
The DNA here is from genome assembly GCA_013397315.1 of Donacobius atricapilla. Lineage (NCBI taxonomy): Eukaryota > Metazoa > Chordata > Aves > Passeriformes > Mimidae > Donacobius > Donacobius atricapilla. The sequence continues at coordinate 206,715 of WBMY01010424.1, forward strand.
CTTCTCTAACACATTCTATGTACATGCCTTTTGCTGTGCAGACTGTGTTGTAAAGGATGATGATAATCAGCAAAAAGCAGCAAAAACTAGACCAAAAAATCTGAGGCACATCCTGTAGTCTGTTAAAAAACCATACACAGAGTGGTGTAGTCATATCTTCAGCCCTTTTGAATATCAAATTATGGCCACCTCTAAGTGAACATATACATGCATGTCTTCAGCTGATAGTGCCTTGTAACAGCTGGCTGTGCCTCTTTCAGTAATGATGTGCAGTGAACATCTAAAGGGCAGACTTCTGCGCAAAAAGTAGAAAACAGCAGAGGAGGGCAAAGTAAAAACATTAGAAAAAAAAAGGCTGTTTTGTGGTGTTTTCAATTTGCGGTGGTTTTTTTTGTTTGCCTTTTTTTTTTTTTTAGAGAATCTAATTAAAGGTACAGGAGACTTGTGTGCCTTATAAGCATTGAAGAGAGAGTGAAGAGGACAGGAATTCATGAGAGACAATAATGTTTGCTAAAATAGTATATCATGCTTGAACATAACAGGTTTGACAGGGGCACGGACTACAGTTCAGAAAGAAACTACAAAGACAAAATGAAGATCAAAGAAAACTGAAGACAAAAACTAAACACAAGCAGCCTGAATATTGTCAGGTAGTATTATTTTGCATGTCTTAAAGGACTGTTCGGTATGCATCTGGTTAAAGCCTAACATCTTAATAACACAAAAATTTTTGGGCTGTTTTAATTTCCCTCCACTACAACCTCTCACCCCAATGCCTAGTCTCATCCAGGTGTGAACTACAAGCAGACTTTGAAAGGATATGGCCAAATCATAGAGGCAATAAATTTCTGGCATTTCTGTCGGAAAATTCTCTGCAGTCTCCTGTGCTTTCAGTGAGTAGCTATAATAGCAGCTCTCAGCTGTGTCAAAGGCACAAATTGCTTCCTCAGTAAGGCTGGAGTTGATGTTTTGTGTAGTGGATCCCACTATGAAAAGAAATATCCAGTAATAAATGCTTAGGCCTCCTTAAAAATGCCTGGTGATCTCACAATTAACTGCAGAAGTAGATTTTATAGAAAGTACCTATGGTTGGGGAGTCTCGTATGTTTACAGAATCTAAATGAAATACTTCAGACTCTTAACAACCTTGGGCTTCCACTGGGAAAACTTGCTAAATTCTGGCCATGTTTGCTGCATCTCCAGGCTGATCACAGGTGAGATTGCATTCAGGTTTGGAAGCAACATTCTCACTGAGTCTGCTGATTTTTTAATGCCACAGATAACCTGAAGAGTTCTCTAGAGCGTTGGATAAACTGGGCCCACAAATTTGAATTAGAAAATGAGACTTCTGAGTTCTACTTTTTTGGATGCTTATAATGCAGACAAAGACCATACGTGGACATTTTATTTTCTGAGAAATTTGCGGGAACCAGCCCGGGTGGGAATTTTTTTCTGGGCTTGGGCAGAAAAGCCGAACAGCTATTTGATACTTATCTTTATTAAGTATTTTCCTGTCTAAATTTCTTAACGAAACAGTTAAACAATTAATCAATTGCCAGTTTAAATATGACTTTAAACACACCTCTGTATGACTGTGCTTTATCTGTCACTGAAATTCATGTTTGCATCTGAATTATTTTGCTTGTCATAAGGCATAAAACCTGATGGAGACTCACGTCTTATTAAATAAACATTCTAATTATTTTGTATCTTGTTTATCTATCTATCATCAGATAATTTGAGGGGGCAATTACTCTTTCAAAATACACTTTGTTAGGACACAGAAAAGCATAGATACTTTGTCTCAAATTTCCAGGATAAATTATTTGTGACCTGTAACAGTGGTAAAACTGAAATTATTCAAATTAACCTTAGATTTGAGAAGCCTCAAATGAATTTATAATGCAGTAGAATAATAGAAAATTCATAAAGATAATTTTTAGCTAAAGCTATGAAAAGCAAATATATTTTAATGGAACTCTTCAATTTTGCTTGGACACCTATAATATAGAGCTTTGTGATATGTTTAATAAATTAAACTATTTAAATTGAGGAAGACTATTTCATCAATAGGTCAGCTAAAATCCATTTGTGTGTTGTGCAGCCTTCCAAAACCCATTAGAAAATACATTTCATACTGAACATGATATTTTTTTTTCCACTTTTAAAGTTACTTACTTGGATAAGTCTAACAGAAAATTGCTGTCTCCAATTCAACAGTAGTTGTAAAATTTCAGCTCACTAGTGAGGTATAGGTTTATTTTGGCTGAATAAATGCAACAACTGTTGAATATGAGTCATTACAATCACAGAATAGTAGAATCAGATTTTAAATTTTTTTATTTCCAGGTTACATTATTAATTTTTTTTTGCAACATATGTAATTTCATCAGTTAAAGTGTGAAATCTGACTGGATTGCAGCATTCAGAATGAACCAAAAGGCTGCCTCCCACAGACATCATCATTAACAACATCAGTGTTTACAAGGGAAAAGGGAAGGAGAATTTCTGCCCCACAAGAATCTGTCTATGCTTAAAATTTTACAGAGAAGGGCGGTGAGACACATGCATCTGAGCCAAAGGAGAATAGTGAACCAACCAATTCACTCTCAATGTTTTAAAATACTCCTGAACTGTAGAAAGAAAAATGATACCAAGTCAAAACAACCTGAGGAAAAATGCTTTCCAAACTTTGAGGATGTCTGATGCCCCGCAACACATCTTTTCAAATACTTCAGGCTCTTATCTACTGATAAACACTGAAAACATTGAGATGTGAAATGCAGACAAACAATGCATTTTACTAATAATTGAAAGACTGACTTGCACTTGTGTCTGGTGTTACAGACCTCGAAAGATGAGTTTTTAGCGTTCCGTGATTATAAGACATTGGAAGCTAATCCTTCTGTGCAAAATAATACTTGGTGTAGTTTGCACATCAGTAGCAAGAAGATTTGCACTTTGTGAATAGTTAATGTCAAAGCACTGTCCACACATGGAAGGTCTGTGGCAGTATTACATAGAAGTCAAAGGAATAGTTTTTCTAGGATCTTTCATGGATATATTATTAAACGATAACACTAGGTAGATTTGAGACACTTGTTAAAAACATTTTGGCCAGGGAGTTTTATGCTCTGGGACTAGTCATTGGTATTCTCCATTGTAATGCAAGACTTAATATCTCCAGTGGGCAAAACTTTTCAAAAGCACCTGTGTAATTGGTTTACAGCATCTAATATTACCAATTGACTATGTACTTGTTCTGCAAAAAATAATTCTACTTTGTCATGCACCTTGTCTCTGCAAAACAAGGTTTTCAGGCATACTCTGACAAGTTTTAAGATAGTGGTCAAGAGAAGACTTTTCTACTAGAGCACTATTGCCTCCAAGGTATATGAGAAAAACACCAAAGAATAAATCAGCGTCTCCCAAACCTACCAGATTAAAGGTGTATTCTAGCTTGGCTCTCAGGAGCCCATCAGGCCTTTGTGTCTCCTCCAGGCACTTCAACCTAAGGGCATCCTAAATTCAAGCCACAATGTCTGTGCAAACCCAAACTGAGACTTCAAATTATTTGAATAGATCACCCAGGCATTTTTTATATTCACATCAATATTTTAAATGCTAAGTATTATTTTTGGAAATTATTTCAATTTTCTTTTCTGAAAGCAAGTGTGCTTCTAAAACAATGTAATACAAGTTTTACTCTTGGCTTTGTGTGACTGCATGTATGTATCTTGTTTTAGTCTTCCCTTTCCTTACAGGGCTTAGTTTGCATATTTACTGTGGGTCAAGACATTTCAAATTCAGCGTATCTGATCTAACTATGTGTTAAAAGCTCATGCTAGGGAGAAAACATGATTAAGACACAAGATAGTCCTCAGAGCGTAGATCCTCTTGCTACTGATGGGAGAGGGAACTCATTGGAGTACAACAAAGCAAGCAAAAAAATGCTGAACACCATCCTGCTGGACCATAGTCAACAAATACTCAGTTCAAGCTCTTTTTAAGACTAAGTAACTACAGACTGTAGATAGAGTAGAATTTTAAATGTCAGGCACCTTTATCTGTAATGTCTCTTATATTATGAAAATCTATTGTATCTATAAAAGCTCTGTTAAGGAACATTATTTGGCTTGTAAAATTAAGTACCTGAAAACCAAGACACACTTGATTTTTGATTGTGCTTTTAACTTTAATTTTGCCTCTTTTTCCACTGAGTGTGGTGAATGACAAAAGGTTCTATTGACAAAATATGTAATCATACAAACTGCTTGTGCCATGAACAAGCATAGCTGGGAGTCTTGAAACAAATACAAAGCTGGTGTTTCTTCAAAAAAGGGAGGGTAAGGCCAAATTAAATAGCATTCTTTGACTATAATACTTTTCTACACATCAGTTTCTTGACCATATTTATACAAGTAAAACCAAACTATCTTTTCTATATAAAATTGCATGCGTATATGGTCCATGGAATCCATCCGACTAAGATAATGCCTTTACCCTGAGGTTTTAAACCTAGGTCACAATAGGTCTTGCTTTCTGGCTACCATCTATAAGATAAAGTTGAATAGAAATCTTCCTCAGGGGTTTTATTGGTAATGGTCCTGGGCAAGTGGCTTTAGGAGCAGTGGGGTTGGACCAGATGGCCTCTAGAATTCTCTTCTAACCTTGGTCATGCTGACATTCTGTTAATAGTGTAATTTAAAAGCTTTATAGTGTGAAAAATCTACTGGCAAAATATTGCTTGTTCATGTAGATCCCCAGCCTGTCTCTGTTCTGTTTTCCTCATCAAAGAAATCAGTATGAGGTTTGAAAAATATCTAAGAAATATTAATGTTCACCTGAAAAAAGGTGGGGGAATGGGAGAGTGGGGCTTGTTTTGACTCGTCGAGTTTTCATCTTTCTGCTACCTCAAAATTAATGTGAATTAATATAATAATAGGAAGCAATGCAATTTTTGTAAAAAAGTACTTTGACGGGATTATTTTTGGTGCAATCTTCTGTTAAAAGGACTCTGTGGTTTTTTGTTTCCTAAATTTCAGAGATTCTTTTTCATTATGTCATCAAAGGTAAATTGTGTTATGGCAACATAACAGTAGCTAGAGGCATTCTTAAAGAATGCAACGATTTAAATATGTCAAACACAGGCTTCCTAGAGTTGAAATTAAAATAATGAATGCAAAAGACTAAAAATACTCCCTTCAGGTTTCATGAAATAAAAATATAAATGAAAAATTTAATGACAAGGGAATTCATAATATTTAGCCACTAAAGTGTCAGATTTTCCAGTTAATTTCCCCACAGTTTGTTTTTATTTGTACAACTGTTAATTTTGGTGTCAAAGAATGAGCACACATCAGAGAGGTTTATAAAGGTTTTTGAAGAGCTTTGTAAAGAAGAATTTTCATGCAAGACTCTGTCTAACTCATTTGCAAGACTTGTTAGATATATCTGCCTTCCTGTAGAGATGGTACTAGTCACATAGGCTTTAAGCAAACAACAGTGGGCCAAGAAGAGAAAAGCATCCTCTAGTACTTCCTGAAAGCTGACACAAAACTGAAGGTGCTGTGTATCTGCTGGTGAAGAATAGGGACAGAGGGAATTGGGAAAGTAAAAAAACCTAAAGCAAGGTCACTGATGAAATCTCTGGGTGCTGAGTTCCTAATAAAGTCTGTAATGAATCACACTACAAGGACATGCAGCAAATTTCACGTGTCTGGGAGTGGGCAGACAGCAACAGACACTTAAGAGAATCAGAGATGTGCCCAGACTAATCACATTTTAGAGACTTCCTGAAATTGAGGTTGTAGCCATGTCTTGGAATTGAATGACATAAATAACTGTTGGATATTAACAGCATTAAAGATTTTAGAAAACAAAACAATGGAAAAATTAATCTGTGGTTTTTCAGTTTTTTACCGTTTTCAATCATATTTGCATCCTGAAATTCTTGCTTTATTAAGTAAGGATGAAACTAAGGATTAGAGGAGGACGTGTTGCCAGCAGAAACATCTTTGTCCAGCTGATAAGTGTAGAAAACATTTGTAGCAACCTTGATATTATTGCAGAAAAAAAAAAGTATAAAATTCGATGCCATTACAACCAGTCTCTCTCATTGTAAATATAAGGATTTGAACTTCATATGCTGATCACTGAATATTTTCTGAACTGTTCTCTTTCCATATCTAGGCAGTTTATACTCTGGTTAATGAAGAATAACAGTGGAGAGATATAAAAAATCCTCCTCCTTCTGCTTTACCTGTATTATTCTCAGTGGTGGTGAATCAGAGGTTTTGTTTTTTTAATGACAATTTCTTCAGGGTTCTGTTATCTCAGTTGTTAAGAATTGTGTCTCTCAGGAAACACTGTCAGAATGTACTTGCTTGTGTAAAATGCCTGTTCTTGTAGTTTGTGATCACTGTGCATAGAGAAGGAGAATCACAGAATGGGTGAGGTTGGAAGGGGCAACAGTAGCTCATTTGGTCCAACCTCCCTGTTCAAACAGGGTCATTCTAGAGCACAGGGCATAGAATTGTGTCCAGAAGGTTCTTGAATATCCCCGGAGAGGGAGATTCCACAAAGTGTCTCGACAATCTGTTCCATTGCATGGTCACTGGACAGTAAAGAAGTTCTTCCTTATATTCAGATGGAACTTCCTGTGCATCAATTCTGTCCATTGTCTCGTCATATTGCTTAGTAACATTGAGGAGAGCCTGGATCCATCTTCTTGGCACCTTCCCTTCAGATACTGAGAGACATTGATGAGGTCCCCTCTCAGATATCTCTTCTCAAGGCTGAACAGGCTCAACTCCCTCAGTCTGCCTTGTAAGAGAGATGCTTGAGTCCTTTAATCATCTTCATTACTCTCTGCTGGACCTACTCCAGGATCTCCATGTCTCTCTTGTCCTGAGGAGCCCAGAACTGGACACAGCACTCCTGATGTGGCCTCACCAGGGCTGAGTAGAGGAGCAGGATCACCTCCATCAGCCTGCTGGCAATGTCCTTCCTAAAGCCCCACAGGTTCCCATTGGCCTTCTTGGCCACAAGGGCACTCTGCTGGCTCATGGACAGCTTGTTGTCCAGCAGGACCCTGAGGTCCTTCTCTGCAGAGCTGCTTTCCAGCAGGCCAGTTCCTGTGCTGGTGCAGGGGGCTATTCCTGCCCAGCTGCAGGACCCTGCTTTTGCCTGTGTTGAATTTCAGATGGTTCTTTGCCCAACTTTCCAACCTGTTGAGGCCCTTCTGAAGGGTTGCACCTCTGGGGTATTGGCTGATCCTCCCAGGTTTATGTCATCAGTGAACATGCTGAGGAGACATCTACCCCTTCATCTAAATCATTGATGAGTAAATAAAGCAGTGCTGCACCCAGTATTGAACCCTGTGGGGCACCACTAGGCTTCCATCTAGACCCTCTCCCTCTGATTACAGCCCACCTCACTGTCCATTCCTCCAGTCCACACTTCCTGAGTTTGCCTATGAGGATGCTGTCAGAGACAGTGTCAAAAACCTTGCTGAAACTGAGGCAGACAACATCCATTGCTCTCCTTCTCATCCATCCCAGCAGATTTTTTCATCAAAGAGGGCAATCAGGTTAGTCAAACGTGATTTACCTTTACTGAATCCATGCTCACTATGGCTGATGACAGAATAGTTAAAAGCTATTTTGGATCCTTCCTTCCTTCCTTCCTTGCTTCCTTCCTTCCTTCTTCCTCTGATAAAGAACTATAACTATTTAGGCTGTTGATGGTGGTTCATAAATGGAGGAACAAGAATGGGTGAAAAACAAGTAAGAATGGATCTTGGAAAAAGGTCTTTGAGAAAATAAATAGAGCACCTTATACGCCAAACAAAAATACTTGCATCTATACAAACATTTATTTCTGAAATAGTAAATGGCCTTTTTGTCTTGAGTGGAATTGTTCACATGCATATAACAAACAGTGTAGTAATGTGAGTATGGATACATACAATCTGTCAGTTGTTTGGGTGTGAAAACAAGTAGAGCACTGGGATTTTTTTTTTCCCCCCTGGCCAACTCATCTTCCCTGTCTTCCCCGTCCTCTTTATACTAGAAGCTGTATATGTGGGGAACAAAAGGATTAATGAATCCAAGGATACTTCTGTCACTGGTGGAAGGAAATTATTAATGCAAATTAACAGCAATACAGCTATGAGAACAGAATAGACTAGGCATGCTTGTAGGTGACAACGTTCACATGAATTTTGATAGAAAAGAAAGTATGGGTGTTTTGGATGCCCAAAGGTTGCTTCCTCCTTGAGTGACAGTTGCAACAAGAGCACAGAAGTGTCTGCGGGGAATATTCAGGGTAGCATTTTTAGTGAATGCCAGTCTGACACTTCATACACAATGGAGAGCAGTAAGCTGTGCAGAAAGAAAGTGTGATGAAGCTGTTTGAAGCGACTGTAGTGGACGGTATAGAGATCCCATGCTAAGTCTGGCCTGAGTAATTATTTGCTTTGCCTGTCCCTTGAAACAATAAATTTCCATGAAGAAGATCTTTCTGATGGAAGTATAGCTATGTCATTTTCCCAGTGGTTGTTCTGTGGAGTCTATTTCTAATACATGAATTTTTAGCCATGATAGTGCAATGTGTTCTACTTTGCGCAGTTACAAATGTGTGTGCGGTTCTCCAGCATAAACAAAAACTATAATGTCTGTTGAAGCAGTTTTGTTATGTCTTAAAATCAAGAACTCACCTAGGATAAGGTTACTGAAACACTTAAGGCATTCAAGTCTAAGCTAACGTAGTATTTATAATATATCACATTTACCAATAGAGCTAAATGATAAAACCTGGTAAAACTAAGGGTCACTGAAAAGAATTAATCTCCAAAGAGCTTTGTGAGTACTGGAATTTGTAACACCTCATTTCCCAAGGTTTTTTATGTCATGACTGGGCTGTTTACTGGGGCTGAAATAGCATATAATGCATCTCCCTGCTTCATACATCTGCTCTTTCCCAAACTGGTTTTGTGATATCTCATAGTGATGAAATAACAGAGTAACCTTTTGCTTAACTTGTGGAAGAGTCAATAATTTGGAATCCTGTTTTCCACTCTGATAATTTTTAATGAAACTCTTGGAATCCTTGAGTTTTAATTGAGTTTGAAAGTGACTACCAAATGCAAATTTTTATTCTGGGATCATGGTGGAAAGGCAGGCAGACAGTGCAAGTGGGAACAAGGATTAAAAGATAAATAGTCCTTAATTCACTGTAAAGGGATTCTGTTTATCCAGACTCTCTTTGATAACTTCACAGATTAAATGGAGAAACCTTCCACCATCTCAATATGGAAGCAATGACTAATAATGGATAATTCAACTTTTGACAAGGCTTTTAAAACAGTTCCTGTTTCTGGAAATTTCTTCAAAATCTAAGTTTTAGCTAAGCTTTACTATTGATGTATTAAACTCTGAATTGCCTTTGGGAAGTTCTCAGAGGTTAGAGCTTTTGTCTCTGTAGTGAAATGAATAATAAAATAAAACTACCCCTCAGCTATCAACATGACATTCACATCCAGCAAATTCCCTAAGTATATCCTAATACCTGTGGTTTCTTCCAGTGGTGTACAGGAGCTACTAAGGGGCTTCTGTTTAAAGGCAGGGATTTAAAAGGACTGCCTTCACTCAATTTCTCCCCATTGTGACCAGTGTGATGGGGGGGCTTAAATCCATAGCCATGATGGTTCCTTGCAAATTTCCTCCCATTCAACAGGAATCACTTGAGTACCTAAAGCTTGTTTTGAAATAAAGCTCTTGACATGCAGAGCTGCAAACTTTTTCCTGCTGATTTAGAAAAACTACATTCTTGAATGACATATTTTCTGAACAATGCATCAGCTAGCTTAGTATGTAGCCCTCCTTGGAAAGGAATAATTTACACATTGACAAAATGGAAAAGATATTAACTGTGGAGTGTTTTGCTTATAAAAGAAGTCACTGAGTCATGATCCGAGTCTGATTTGTAGCTGCTATATGTAATAATAATTTCATTGAAGTAAATGATGCTACAGTGCTCTGGAAACTGCATATAATATTAGTTAATCAGAACATTATAATGTCTCTTATATAGCCAAGGTCGTTCTAATGCAAAGAGGTAAAAAGTTTCAGGTTTAGCAATATTGTAGTTGCAACAGACAAAAATAGAAGTGAAAGAGAAAGATATATACGTTTGTAGGCTTTGTTTATTGTTTTTGTTTGTTTGCTTGTTTTAAATGACTAAGGTGGAGGGACCAACCTCAGTCCAGGTAATGCACAAGTAGTTTTATTGCAGTAAAGTCTTAGTTTTTTGAGACCTCCTTATGTTTTTCATTTGAAGTGTGCTAGAAAGTTTCAGACCTTAAAGGGGAATAAATTGACTCATTTCTTATCTTAGTTAGAGGGCTGGAAATAGTGTTTAAAACAGAATTTTAAAATAAATAATGGTAATTCATGCACTTCCTAATAAGTAAAATTCATGAATTGGGACAACTAATACCCTGAAAATAACATAAAAATAGAGATAGTTTTAAATAAATGAATACAAACCTAATTCTGTAGAAATATACTCCATAAGGAAACCTCTTTTGGAGTTGGATTAGAAAAATGTTGACTATTTTATTATTAAAACCCAGTTCCCCTTTAAATAAAATGGCCCTATAGTTTGAAAGATAGTCCTAATCACATGCACATTTTCATGATCACTGGAGTAAAAAAACCCCCAAACAAATCTAAACCTGAAGCAGCTGACTCTATGCCTATATACTGCCAAACGACTACAAAAAGAGAGAAAAAAAGCTTTTTTTCTGTAATCCAGCTTATCACAGAGACATTTCTTGCATCATGATGATATTTTTTTTCCTTCCTGTATTGCAGAAGTCTCATGCATAGAAAACATGATATTTGCTTTCTTTTTTCTTCTGTGATTTTATTTTTTACAAATAGGGTCATTCAGACTATCGTTTTGAATACAAATTCTTCTGAGGTCTTTGAAAAGGACAAGAATAGTGGGATATGCCAGAAATAATGAATGTCAAATGTTTCCTGTAGCTAAAATAATTCTTGGTTCCTCTGCAGTTTAGAGTTGCAGCTTTGTAGAACTCATTTAGTTCATAAACTTTTCTATGTCCAAAAATTCATCTCCAATCAGGAAGATGTCATCTTAGTTTTCTATACCTACATATATATTATATCTGTAACATAGATTTAATAATCTTTTCCTGCTTCAAGTTTTCTCCAAATTAAAAGCAGATTAGGAAATACCAAATATTTTAACTTGAAGGAAAGGAAATACTCATAAGGAATATTGCTGCACCACTCTTGACTCCATATCAAATCAAGGCACACTTACACAATTGGGTAATATACTACAATACAGATGTATAAATGTTAATACCTAGCATGCAAAAATATACATTTAAGCAGAATTCTAGATAAACTTATTCCACCTTGGAATACTTTATTTCTTAAACATCAAATTATATTAAGTACTAAATATTAAATACTAAGAATTTCAAGAAACATGATTGTTTGGTTCCAGTAAACATAATGAAATGTTATGAAAAATAATACTTTGAATATCAAATTCCTGATGTAGTCTCCTAATCCCCATTTGAACTGCAGCATGAAATAACTTCTGCTCATCTTACAATAGGAGTTCTCAGTCAGAGTTTATCCAGTGCTCCTTATAAATGAAAAAAAAAACCTTCAAAGAGCACTCTGTGAAATACTTTTGTTTTGCACCTAGGGCAGGTAGATATTAAAGATTAGGTGGAACATGATGGTACATTGGGAATAAAGGAGATGCCCCCTTTCTTTTTCTCTCCAACTGACCTCACTTTATCCCAGACAAAGTTCATCACTCTATTTAGAGGACAAGGGAACAGGGTGACACTGCCTCAAAATATCATGTCCTTTTTCCAGTTTAACATGATTTCTTTTCTGTGAATCACATAAAAAAACCCAAAACAAAGCAACAAAAAAAAAAAAACCCAAAAAACCAAAGAAATCTTTCCTTGGCAATGGTTTTAAAAATATTTTTATATTGGATATTTTTTGGGAAAAAAAAAACCCCAGAGCAAAACAAAGGAGAGTGCTATGCTCTTATAAGGATTGACCTTTTAGATACAGTAGAAAGAGAAGGCGAAATTCTGTGAAGCTAAAAGAGAAAATATAAAAAATGATGGAAAGAACCAAACTAGAAAGAGCTTGCAGTGGTTCCAATTGAGTGGAAACAATTTGTATGGAATTGAGAAATTGATACTAATATAAGCAAAATATGAATTCAGTGCTAACAATCAAAAGCAAGTATATTACATCACAAAGGATATGGATATATGGTATAAAGGAATCTTTAAATGTCTTACCAGAAACGTTGAAATGTTAAAACACCTCTGACTTGGGGAAGGGTTAAGAGCTATTCACAAGCATTTTAAAACACCTGGATATGTTCACCTAGTTAATGAAAATCCTCTGTGATTTGTGGGGTTTTTTTGGTTTTTTTTTTTGTGGTTTTTTTTTTTTTTGGGGGGGGGGGTTGGTTTTTTTTTTTGGTTTGATTTGGTTTGGTTTGGTTTGGTTTTTTATTTTCATGTGTACCTAAATGCCCACTCTTTCTTTCCTCCCTGCTACCATCAGCAAAATCAATTAATTTAGAAAAAAGAGCTCTCATTTTCCTACGTACAAACTTGCTTGATCTGTTTAGACATCCCTGCTAAACTAAAAAGGTGAGTCTTTTGACCTGTACATTGAACTGTGAGAAAGTATTTATTGGTTTCAGCTGTGTAGGATGAAGGAAAAGAAAAAAATGTATTACTGAAGCATGCAATAAAGAACATCCAACCCCGGAGGGCTAATAAACTGAATACAGTCTTACACTTGGCTGTGTTGTGTTGCTTCTCCATGTCTGTATTTTCTTTAGTTCCAGTTATGATAGCTCTGTTTGCTGAGGGAACTTTATCCTCTGCTCTGCAGTCTGGAATATTGAGTGTCTTTGCTGCCTAAAAATGTAGAGCCACGAAAGTTAGTAGTAAACACTCTTGTTGTGTGTATCATACTTTACAGGAGTTCACTAGAGAATTAAAACTAGAGTGTGTTCCTCTCTGGGAGGATTTGGCCCCTCAGACACCCTGTTTTATTGGATTCACACAGAAGTTCCATATTTTTAACTAAATACAAGATTTGAACTGCATATTTATATGCTTTGTTATGTATAGATGAGCCTGGATAACATCATCAACATTTCAATCTCCAGCCAACTTTCTTGGAGCTGAAATTCTGTAATGCCATTTTGATGCATCTTACTCCCTTTCATCCTCCTCTTCCTTTTCTGGGATCATTTTTCCCTTTCTCATGCATAAATGCACACTCCCACAGACAATCACTCCTGCACTAAGAGCAGAAAACTGCTCTGAGTCATCTTGTTTATTGGCCAAAGTGCCTATATGAGGTGAAAGTAGAAGATGGAAGAGGGGGTGGTCTTCAAATTAGTCTAGCACTAATGTCATTTAAGCTGAAAGGAAGTGTAGAAAAATGGTCAAATAAAAGCTGGAGAAACCCCTTTGACTGGAGTCATAGGTGTTTTTTGTTACTGTGGGTAGTGGGTTTTTTCTTTTATTGTATGAGGGAACTGTAATCTAAACTCTAGAGACTTCCTCTGAAGGAATGGCCTGCATTCAATTGCAAGGTAGCAAAAAACCCCTGGAAATAACTTCAGAAATTTCTTTAAAATGTGATAGAAAGATCAGCCCTTGATAAAAATTTGCATGTGGGAGGAATGGAATAAGCTTCATAAAGATTTACCAAGTCTCTGAAGGTGTCCAGCACTTCTCAGAATGGCCTAATAGTAGTGAGACAACTTCTCTCAACATGCTTTGTAAAATAAAAGGTTTTAATAATGACAAAAATAATAAACATCATAGAACAAAGAAATGTAGGTCAAACACAGTGTGGAAAACACTCTTACACTGATTTGAGCAGTCCAAAAAAGCACTTGAGCCCCTCTGTGCATCGATAGTGCAGGTGGACTGTTTGGCACCTTGCCCAATGAAATTGGCAACAGGCTTTGAGGTACACTTCCAAAGCCCAATCAGTGCTCCTGTGCTGGCACTGAGCCAATTACAATAAGAAGGCTATGGAAAGTTCTATTTTAACTTCCTTACATGTTCCAAGGTAAGCTGAAACTCCCTTATATAGAGGCATCCACTCAGGTGTGGGGGTGCATTACTACAAGCCCTGTGTATAATCTTCCCTTTACAAGCTGCAGCTGAAGTTCCATGATTATTTTTCAGAATGTTAATAGCTTGTTCCTATCAAATTTTCTATTTTTATATACGAAATATTTTCATAATACAAAACTAATTTGTTTAGTCTCTGTCCATGCTATAAACATACTAAAAGTCATATAACCCAAGTTCTAAATTGGTAAAGCATTATGAGAAAATATTTATAAAAAGCAAGACCATAAATTTTCTCTAGCCCAGAAATATCATTATGTTCTAAAGGTTTGGGTTTCCTTTATGAAAATTAGGAATTTTTTTGTTTGATGTAGGATTATTTTTAGGTAATATTGTGTATTTTTGTTCAGCAAGTGCCTTGAAGATGGCAAGTCATGATAATGCAGTTCTTCATTCTTATTTTGTTTTGTCATTGGTCAAAAGCTGGAGATATATTAATTACTTTACTAACCTTCTAATTAACAGTGATCTCAGTGATTTCAAGTTGTTTCAGGGCAGCTGAAAAGTAAAATCTAGTGTTAGTCTGTGCAGGTGTCTATGTGTTGCCCATCTTCATCTGTGCAGAAAAGGGAAAAGACTCCTCTTCTCTGAAAGTGAAAGAGATTGTGTTCAGGATAGATGGGTATGTTATATGTGTTTGTGTGACTGATGGCAAGGATGGGTCAGAGCACGGGATGAAGGCAACTAAGGGTCTTCTGCACCTCTGTACAATAATGTCTTCTTGTCCACCAGACTATTCAGTTCTATATTCCTTGGTAGGACAAAACTACTCTTCCTCTGTATGTAGAGTTTGGACTAGCTAGATGACAAAAAATTATGGTTGTTAATTTTTTTTTCTAAATTATTCTCTAACTTTAGAAGAACCATGTGCTATGCAAGCTATTTCCACATTAAAGAACAGTCAGATGAAGGTAATATGTTGCAACTTGTCTAGAGATGGCTATAAGAATTTGAAGACCATATTAAGCTGGACACATTTTCCCCATTTAAAAAGAAAGAAAAGAGAAATTTCTTTGAAATTTAATAAATTGTTTTTCATTACTCTGTGGTGATACTGAAACCTTGCATTCAAAGCAGCCAAAAATAAAAATACTAAAATCCACAAAAGACTCTTTGTTATGTCTTTTTGCCTATGCAAGCAACCATAGAATCATAGCATATCCCTCAAGCTGGAAGGGACCCATAAAGATCATTGAGTCCAACTGCCTGCTACTCTCAGTCCTACCTAGAACTAAACCATATGACTGGCAGTGTCATCCAGATGCTGCTTGGACTCTGGCAGGCTTGATGCTGTGACCGCCCACCTAGTGAACAACCTTTTCCTTCATTTAAATCTGAACTTTGCCTGATGCAGCTCCTTTCTTTTCCCTTGTGTCCTATTTCTGGTCGCCAGAGAGAAGAGATCACCATCTTTCCTCCACTGTCCTTCAAGATGTTGCAGACTGCCCTCAATCTTCTTTTCTCCATGCTGAACAAGACAAATTATCAGGGAATTCCATGGACTGGGGAAGAGTGGGACACAGACCAAAGAACCTGGGACTCGCTGCACGTTATGTTTCCAGTGTTAGGAACCTCTTTTAAATGTCTGCTTTCCTGGGACTTGGAAGTCTGACTACTAAGGGTATTTCTGAAGGAGCAAGATATATTTTAATAAAATTGCTGACTAATCTGAACTTACTCAAATACTACAACTATTACAGCATAGAATTCTTCAGTCCATAATGGCTTATATCAAAAACGTAAAACTCTGGCTTATAGAGTTCCTTCTTATCTACATGAATTTGAATAGTTGTTATACATATCTCTGACTCATCCCACTTCGTTAAAAGCTCAATTATATGCAGCACCTCTGGGAATAAGGGCCTTTATCATAAATGAAAGAAAGCATAAGCCAGGGCGTTATACTGGGTTGGAACATGCTTCTCCCCTAAAGGCTTACATTCCAATGCTTACATATTGTCATTATCATAATTCAGCTGATGTATTGCTACTGACACTGTTGTCATGGTTACCTTAATATTTTTTTCATGCCAAATCAAATATTCACAAAGATAATTCCTTTAATTTGCTGTACAGAAAAAAAAAAGAAAAAGAGGATATATATTATTAAAGTGGGGGGCTTTTAGATACTGAAAATAAAGAAGCAGCTAATTATGTTTGCATAGTAATTTACATACCAACTCTTTACAATTGATTAATGGACGTAATTTGTTTAAGACATTCTCAATGACTAGACTCCAAAACTCTCCTGCAATTAAACAGTGTCAGCAGAACATACTGAATGTTCCATATCCACTCCTTTTACTGTTTCTCTATGAAAATGCACACAATTTTATTTTTCCTGCCCTGTTTTGACAAAAGCTACAAAGCTCTCCATTTCCAAGAATAATTTACAAACTGCTTTATTGTGTGAGCTCTCTATTAGCTGGAGAAAAATACCCTATGTGCAGCTATTATCTATTTTTATTGAGAAAGGGCTCCAGGATATGTTGAATAGAGACCTTTGTAGCCAGCAAAATGTAAGGATAAATTCTTCAGTGTTAATGTTTTTCATCATGAAAATTGAGCCTTCATGGAAGTACTTTGAATTTGAGATTTCACCCTCCTTATTATGAAAGTTTCATACTTGAGATAGTTATGATGGGTTTTTTTGGACAAAACCTGACAATATCTGCAGCAATTGTTGCTAAGCAGAAAATAATATGCAAGAGGCATAACGTTAGAAACAAATATGTTCTCAGATTCCTTTTGGAGTTTATTACAGGAATCAGTTCTAAAATTAAATATTTAAAACTTGTTTTTTCCCTGACTCACCTTTCTGTCTTATATGCAACCACTACACCACTGAAGAGTCAGTTTGAATATCAACTGCCGCATCTCCAGATGACCTGCTCTTTTATTTTTGCTTTTGTTTAAATTACAGGTGAAAAAGAGGTTTATTTAAATGCTGCATGAATTCTCAAATGTCTTCCACCATCTTGCAGGGAAAATGCCATTGAAGCACACATGTAGAAATGTTCCTATTGCTCATTGAGAACTTATAAAACTGGTAACTAGATGAAGGCTAACCTCTTCAGCCTTGTATTTGCAAATTTTATCCTAATTAAGGGGAAGGTAGTTTCTACTGTCACTGTCACTTGAGATGTTGCAGTGCTTGAAGAACAGGAGTATGAACTTATCTACATTCTAATATTTAGGTAAAGACCAGAACACCTTACTCTGCTTCTGTAGTGGAGAAAACAATTTGTTGTAAGGATTTGCTTAATGATGTTCTATTTTTTAAAGTAATCTTTATTAACTTTTTTTCAAGCTCAAGATTTCTTCAGAGACTAAGCCAAGCAATTCGTTGTGTTGTAGTTGTTTTGATACAGTCTCTTGCCTATCAGAGTAAATAAAGTTTACAGACATCCTTGAGGATGTATATAATCAGGCTGCAGAGGCTGATTGAATCTGAAGGACTTATTTGTGATAGGTCCCACAAAACACAGTGTTCTTCTCCTGTCAGTGTGTAAGCACAGAAATACTTCTAGAAAGGGAATGTGGAGGTTTTTTACATGAACAATTACAGGACTTTTTACAATGTGTCAAAAATAAGTTAAAATTCATTAGTTTTTAAATACTTAGCTGTAACATTGCTTTGTGTAATTTGATTTGATTTTTGTTTCTATAATTAACTATTTAACACTTTGTTGGTTGAAGCATTTACACGAATTGCAGAAGGTTGGCTTTACTTTCATTGTGTAGCAGCTGGTGCTAAATTAGATAGATAAGCTTTAGGCAGAAAATTTTATCTATAGTGAATATTCTATTTTTTCCCTGAATATGGTTATATCTTCCACATAAATGATAGAAATTTAGGGTTTTTTTCCTCATTCTATGCAAAGCAAAATCAGAGCTATCTTTTCCTTGAAGACATTTAGAAAAAGTGGCAGATTCTGAATATTGTCAGTCATGTTGCCCATACAGTCACACCTTCAGGGACCTGACTGATACGATGCTCGGTGAGGCACAGATACACAGTGACATTTTTCAAAACATGTAATGACTTTTAAGGGATATTCACATTGTCTTAAATCCACACCTGAAGTTATGGGTGGTATTATTGCTCAGATGAAGCATTTCATTGGCAGTTACAGGGAGGAGCTTTCTTTATGTGCATTTTCCTCTGTGTAGGTATAACAGAAAAGTAACTCTGAATGTTTCGTTCATTTTGAAAAAAATAGGAAAAAGGATTTTCAGAATGCATTAGGATTTTTTCTTTTTCTTTCTGCTAGTAACCTCAGTGATCATGTCTAATAGCAATTCTGATATTCAACATTTATTTCCTCTGTGCATCACTTGTTTCATTAAGCATAAGATGTTCATCCTGGAAAGATTAACCCAGCCTTGGGCAAAACTTTCATGTTGCTATTTTGACACAGAGGTTTTCTTAGCTATTTTAAGAAAATTGTGTGTTCAAAAGCTGAACTTGATCATTTTCTCAACAGTATGTTTTTAATCAGTGGGCAAACCAATGATGTATTTAGTCTCTTTTTCAACCTTCAAATACTAGCCAGAGGGTGGCTTTAGGCAGGTATATGTGTTAGGAGTCTGACTGTCATTTTAGATGTTGTAAGGTTTTTTAATATCATACATACTAAATCTCCATCTATCAGCTTGTGAGTAATTTGTCATAATAACTGCAAAAACTGTGAAGTCAGTGCTTTGCTCTGTGTTCAGAGGTGCAGCTTTGGTCTCAAAGCAATCCACCCATCACTGCATGCTTGACTTGCTCAGTTGTACAGAGATGTTGTTATTTATGTATGAAAACTGTGTTGACAGCTAGAGAAGACATTCATTAGAGAAAGTTATATTGTTTTGTGAAGTCATGTATATTTTCATTTATTTTTGTATAGTCAGAAAATGACTGGAACTGCACTAATTCAGAATTCCATATCATCAGCCACATCTATACTATATACATACACATATATAGATATATTTACTGAATATGGATATATAGATTCCCTTATAGTGAAAACTACATTAAAATACAATCTATTTCACAATACAATCTGTAAGAAACTATATTGATCAACAATAAATCTTTCTTCCAACCATGTCTTTTTTTGCATAGGCATATGTAGGCATGTTGGAAAATATTTTGTTGTTCCTGTGTTCCTGATAATATCCTAACCATATTGTGGCACTACAAGATTATCACTAACATCTTAAATATATATTCTTGGTGAGAGTAAAATGATTGTAACTTCTGTTCATTTCCCGCAAACTTTCTCCTCTTTCAAAGACAAGTTGTAAAACAGTAAGTTGGATATAAAAGATTCTCCTCAATGAGACTCACTTCCAGTAAAGGTGCTGCAGAATTGCCTGAATTTAATCACATTTTAAAACACACTGAAGTTTGCATGAAGTTCCTTTGTTTGTCCAGACCTCGATCAATATAAGTAGTTAGTCTGTACCTGAGTTTCCACAGCCAGCGCTTGACAGCTGACTTGGGGACAACCTGGCAAGTTGAATCATTGTCTTTTATAGAGTGGGCAGTAAGGTTTCTTGATAAATTTATAACCAGTCCAGCCAATTGCCATTCAAAAACTATTGTGTTAAAAAGTTTTGCCTTCATCTGAGACCAAGTCCATAAGGAGGCAGCTCAGTGGTTCTTCTAAGCTGCAGACAAATTTTTGTTTCAAATATTTTGAAATTTTCTTTACACACATTCCACATTATCTTTTTTTTTTGTTGTCGTTATGACAACAATGTAAGTATATATACTTTGGCACTTTAACTACTTATATAGTCTCTTAGTTGAGAATGATCATTAATATGCTAATATGTGTGTTGGTTGTCAAACTTGCAACTTATCTTTTCCTATATTTCCTCAGCAATTATATTTTCAGGAGAAAGAACTAAATCCTGTTATCGCATATTGCATTTTTTAGGAAAAAAATGTTTAAATGAGGCTTGTTTGGAACAGTCAGTGCTCATACAATAAGTTGTTTTGATGTGGGGAAGTATTTATTTCCATTAACACACATAAGAGGAAACCAAAATAGTCCTTGATGATAAAAATTAACAGGATAATTTTTTTTTCCCATGGTAAAATAAAATGATGCAAAAAGAAAATCTTGACTTTTCTTTTTCTTTGACTTTATAGATCGGGTCAGAATTATAAACACTAACCTACTGTTGAATATTTCTTGTACATATTATGATTTTTCCTTTCCTTTCTCAGTTTTTTTGTCAGGTATACTGTACATTCTCTGAAGAGAGTGAATAGTAATTGTTTAATGTAGGATACTTCTAGAAGCTGAGAAGCAAGACTAAATTGAAAGGAGATAAGTGTTGAAGATTAAGGAGGAAAAGAAGGAAAACAGTTTTTCTCATCTGGAAATGGTTGAATGCCTTTTTTCCATGAACATTATTATTTTATTTTGCACGGCATGATTCCAAGTTTGGACTTCAGGGTTCAAAATAGAACAAAAAATTGCACAGACTTCATAGATCTAGTTTTTGTCAGATAGTGCCCTAATGAAAAAGCAAATACACTATGACTGAGGGCAGTAAATAGCCCC
>WBMY01010424.1:227560-243605 GCA_013397315.1 Donacobius atricapilla
CCCCCCACCCCCACCCCCCGCCCAGAAATATAGCTTGGAACACTTGGAAATATTTTATTTTGCAGTAATTTGAAGCCCAGGAGTTGGCATTTTCCCCAATGGTTGGCTGTTCAGATTTTAGAAACTGATAAAGAGTAATTTATTGACTAATAAAGTTGTTCTTTCTGCTCCAGTCCAAACACTGAAATGATAAGTCCAAAATTATGGACTTTATTCAGCTTTCATCCCACAGAACAGCCCTTTGGACAGACTCCACTGTTTTTCTGTCAGGTCTCTGCTCAGGGTCATTGCTTAATGAGATCTGTGTAATACTTAGATATAATGATATTGTTTTTCCTGTGGTCTTGACTCAGGCAAATATTCAAATGAATAGATTAAAAAAATATTTGTAGAACTTTACAATACATAATCTAAAAGGTTTTTACTTGTAGGCTTATGAGACTGATAAGTTAAAGGGTTTATCTTTGTCAAGTATTGGTTTGTTTTCTTTGCTCATGTCTGTGACAATAATGGGCCTGGCAGCAACACTCACTCAGAGGTGTTGATCTGAATGTCATAGAATTTCTTTGGAATCCTGATTCTCCATCCACTATGCACTAGCATTAATGTAAGTATATATAGTCCAAAGTATCAAAAGCATTGCCTTATGCCCTAATTTCCCTATGTGTTGTATATTCATGAGAAAACAAAGGACACAGGAATTGGTATTTCTAAAACTCAGATGCAACAAGAAAGAGGTACTTTTCTCTAAAGCCTCATTCATATTTGACTAACACTACTACACCTACTAAGTGGTCTATGCTCTCCCATTTCCCCAGCATTTTCCCTGAATGTAAATGTACCTCAAACATCTTTGCTACAGAATTTTGTAGTTATATCTACTTTTTGAGTTTACCCAAGAGTCAAGATTTTTCTTTCCCAAACACCAGACCTAAAAATAAAAAGATCTGTGACACTGTTCTACAATCTGAAACTGAAAAATGGGATAAATTTACATTTAGATAAAATTTTCTGCATGTGTTGAAAAACATAAACAAGACAAACTAGCGATTTAAACAAATATACAAGAGCTTCTGTTAAAGAATGTAATTTTTTGCTTTAGTTAAGGAGTGTGTAGATCAATACGACAGTCAAAATTTTCATGACATTTCCTCCCTTCCCACTTTTGATGATTAAGAATATAGTGGGAATATCATCTGAAAAAATTATTAGGTGTTCTATTGGGAAAATTCTATGACTTGAGTACGTGTGTCAATAAAGTCAGGTTATTAAAAATTAGCAATTATTAACATGTTTTAAATCATCATTTAGCTGTGAATAAATTAAGAAATCAGTTTTCAGGAAATAGTGCTAAATCAAAATTACCTTAAATAATTTAGAGTCATTAAGTAGAAAACTACACTGATGAGTATCTCCAAGGAAGACATCATTAGCAGGTGATAATTAGTGTGTCGGTGGAAATGTAGGCTGACATCTCCCACCTACATTACATTAGTAAGGGAAACTTTGCCTGTAGCAACAGTTGTTCTTTATCTGTATGATCTCAGGAAGGAGAATCTTTGTGCAGGCTGCCTACCTCTGATCTTTCAGCTGTTCATTTCCTTGGTGTTTAAAAGGCATAGCGATACTGTGCAATTAACATGCCACCAATTTACAGAAATAGAATTTCTCTGTAAGTAATGTCTGATATTAATTTGGTAGATTTCCAGTGTTGTTGAACATCAGATATGCTTGCATTTTAACAGAATCACAGAATTATCTAGATTGGAAGAGACCTTTGAGATCATCGAGTCCAACCTATGATGTAGCACTTCCTTGACAATGATGATGTTATGAGCAATATAGCTAAACTAATTATTATTCAAAGTGCAAACTTTATAAACTGAATGTATATGTATCACAGTAGACAGAGTGATAAAAAGCCTTTGTCAAAAATAGGAGTGACTCTACATTTTTGTAGTGTTTGACTTTTGGTTAATGAAATTGAAGGGAAAAGAGAAAAAATTTATAAACTCAGCAGGATCTAAGATTTGTATTTATTTACACTTGATGCATCAGTTTTGGGGTAGCTTATTTTGGAGACACCTTTTAAGTCTATAAATGAGAAGTTAGTTCCCAACATGAGTAATGTCTAAAGGACAAATTTCTAAAAGTATTTGAATAGTTGCTCAAAATGGTTGGATATACTTTGTAAACAAGAAGAGTATAAAGACCTCTGGTTTAAGCGGTCACAGAAGACATTATGTGAACATTTCTGGGACTCTGGATTCTGACAGTTTTGAAAATCCAGACACAAATCTTCTGATTGCAGTACATTATTTCCATAAAATTTAGTCATTTCATAAGAAATAGGCCACCCCACTACCTTTGGGTTTATAGTAAAATTGAAAAGATGGCTACATTCATACCTAAGAAGTTTTAGGAGCTTCTAATGTGTTGGTATTTTAATGTGCTTGGGAGGGAAAAAGGCTTGAGAGGAATACAGTTTTGACTATCCAAATCTTTGGAACTGCATATCAGTAAAAATGTTTGCTTACCCACAAATACGCCTGTGAAATATGAAGTTTTGCTTCAGCAAGCAGTCTTGAACAATGCACATAAAAAGCTGAAGTGCTTAGGCATGGATATAGAGATGCATCAAGACTGAAGCACTGTGTCTCCAGGGCACAAGTGGAAATACACCTCTTCTTGTTACATCTGTGCCAAAGATCCAGCATCTGCCCCCATATGACAGCAATACCTTTGAAATAACTTTGAGCCATCCTTACACATTAAATAGTCATTAGATGAAGTTCTTAAAAAACTGTGAGATGGAGTACAGTAATAACCGGTGTCAGATTTTCATTTCTTCTTTTATGCTTCTAGGGCTTAATTTAATTTTTAGCTATGAGCAACTTGAAGATTATCCCATAATTGCCCAACATCAGTTGAGTAGCTCTGTGTCATCTTTTAAAGCAGTTGAGCTTCTAAAAGGTTTGACTCTGCTTTTGACTAATATATTTGCCAGCATGAAGCCATCCAGTGGACTTAATTTTTTCCTGTTCTTTTTCATAAAATTACACAAATTTAAATCATGTTAAAGTGAAAGAAGAAACAGGGAAGGATTTTTAGGTATTTCTTTGACAAATATACTTGCATAGCATCTTTGCTGGGAATGACAAAAATTAGCAATGTTCTGGTTCTCACATGTTGCTTGCAGAACAGTGACACGCTTCTGTGGAGAGCTGGGGTAAACCCTCAGCTACCAAATGCTATGTGTCTTCCTTCAGTGGTCTGGGTGTGCCAAAGAGATTGGGTCAAGAGACTGTCTGGATTTTTGAGGCTGTATCCTCTCCTCAGGGAGAAAGGTGGAGGAAGACAGACCAGTATGCCAACAGGGAGGAATTCTGATCAGGTGGAAGGGCAACAGGTGCAGCGGGCAGTGACACATTCAGTAGATCTGCCCTATCACTGAAGCTCCACCCTAGAATAATAGTCCCAGCTTCAAATAGGTAATTGTTTTCAGATCAACATGGCTATGCATATCTAAGACAAATAATACTAAAGCAGAGTTAAAACCTAAATTATTACAATTTTATACAATGGCATTAAACAAAAGTATTTTTAAAATCTGTGCATAATTTCTCCAGTCCTCATTTAATGAAAATTAAAATGATTGCAAAGTGATTGCTCTGCTGTAAGCAATGTAAAACCTGACTTTGGCAGTAGTATTACCTTTTCTCCTCTGTCATTGTAATTTGGCTTTAAATTACATTTTAATTGCTATTATTTTAGGTTAATTTTTTAAATTTCTATTTCAATTTTTTTAGTTTGAATAATAAAATTAAGTTCTTTCTTGCCCCTTTTTTAACAAAATATATGTGATTTCTTTTAAGATTTTTTTTTTTAATAATAAAAACTCTAGCATCCAGACTGTGCCTCTGTGGTCTGTCTTGTGGGTAGTCCAAAATTCTTTCAATAAATATTCTGATAATTTACGGAGCACTACACAAGCTTGTAACTGAACCATGATGTACAAATGTCACACCTAAGTTGGGGCAATCCCTGATAGCAATACAGGTTGAGGGGATGAACCGATCAGGAGGAGTCCTGAGGAGAGGGACTTGGGGGTGTTGGTAGATGAGAGGCTGGAGCTGACCCAACAATGTGCACTTGCAGCCCTGAAAGCAAATTGAATCCTGGGCTGCATCAAAAGAAGTGTGACCAGCAGGGCAAGGGAGGGGGTTCTGCCCCTCTGCTCTGCTCTGGTGAGACCCCGTCTGGAACCCTGCCTCCAGCTCTGGGGTCCCCAACATAAAAAGAACACAAACCTGTTGAAGCAGTTCCAGTGGAGGGCTGCCAAGCTGATTAGAGATGGAGCATGTCTCCAAAGGAAAAGCTGAGAGAACTGGGATTATTAAGCCTGAAGAAGAGAAAGCTTTGAGGTGACCTAATGGCAACCTTCAGGTATAGGAGGGGAGCCTACAAGAGGACAGTGACTATTTATGAGGGCATGTCTGTATATATAGGGCTTCAAACTGAAGAAGAGTAGGTTTAGGTTAGATATCAGAAAGAAATTGTTTATTGTGGAGGTAGTGAGGCACTGGAACAGGTTGCCCAGAGAAGTTGTGGGTGCTCCATTCCTGAAAGTGGTCAAGATCTGGTTGGATGGGGCTCTGAGCAACCTGGTCTAGTAAAAGGTGTGTGTGCCCATGGGAACAGAGTTAGAACTAGACCATCTTTAAGGTCCCTTCTTACCCAAGCCATTTTATGATTCTATGAAACATTTCCATGTATATGTATATGACTCCTTGTCAGTTTCTGCAGTATTATGCAGGATTAGTTTAATCTTTAGATATAACTGGAATATACAAAGGATATATATACACCAAGGATATGTGCACACCAAGAAGAGAAATTCAGACTTTGAGAGGCAACCAGATATTGGCAGGGTAAATAACAGTGCAGTGAGTTGAAGCATTTGTTTGAAAAAAAAGCTGTTTCCAGGGTGAAGGAAAAGAATCGTTTTGCTTTTCTAGTACTGTAAGCTTTCTATAAGAGAGGCTCTTAGCTCCCTTGCTGGGCATTACTCGTACAGTATGAATGGTCTGACCCAGTGTGGTTAAAACCTCTCTGGCTGTTAGACCTTAGATTTTTCTAACTTATTTAATTAGAAGACTTTTTTTGTTACCTATCTCATATCTACCTGTCTGTCAACCTATATCTCTATATCTTTATGCTTTTACAGTATTTTCACCTTGGTTGTATTTTGGACCATGCTTACTTGGGCTTACTATGCTATGAAGAAACACATTTACTGAAAAGTAATTTAACAGCAATTCATTACTTAGACTACATTTTTATTTATTTTTAAATTTTTATTTTCATAAAGGCTTGTGTCTCATAAGCAAATTTCTTATTGAACATGTTCATGTTGTGGTGTAAATATGCTGTGACTCCTCTGACAGTAAAGCATTACTTGTTAGAATTTAATTTCAAGTGTTTCAAAGTGTAAATCCAAGGAAACAGAACATGTTTATGTTGAATGTATGACACAGTGTATTAACATTCACTAACGTTTCATCCCTAAAAATTGATTGGTGAGAAAAGAGGGCCTTTAGAGGGATCAAAATGAGCCACCATGGCTAAACAGAAAGTACAGGATTACAGAGTTAAAGAATTAAAAGAATCCCTCAAAAATCTAAATTTAAGTCCAAATGAAAAAAAAGGAAAGTATCAGGAACCATTACAGATTAAATGCAAATACATAAAGCGTGACAGAAAGAGCTTGAAGAGTCACTTGTAAAAGCATAAAAAACTTGTAATAAATCCCTTTTACAGATGCAGCAGAGCATGGTGCTTTCAAGAAGGCCTTTAGAGACCAAAGAAAAAGTTCCGAGAAGATAAGGCTATAACAGTGATATGATGTTTTCCATCCCTCTCTGAAGGATGTTGAGTTTGCTGGAGCTCCTCCCCATGGGTAGATGCCCCTCAAACTTAGGGTACAGGTAGGACAAACAAGGACAGAGAAAATGGTCCATAGGAATAGGAACTAACTGGCAGGATGAGCTGGTGCCCAGTAAAGAATTCTACAGGATATCAAGAATCTAGCAGTCAGACCACTCATTTCACTATGCAATCTTTTAATTGTTTTTTGGTATCAAAAGCTTGAAATTAGGCTGAAATGTGACACCAATTTTTACGCAGGATTCCAGACATCTGGAGGAACATGAAAAAATCTGGGGAAGTTCTGACTGATAAAATGACAGGCAAAAGTCATTGTTGATATGACCCTAAAAACAAATAGATATATATGCTCAAAGGACAAAGATGCTATTCTCACTGACTTGGAAAAAATAGTCATGCAGTTTCTAAATTCAGAATAAAGTACTAAATGTACTTTTAAGTCTTGCTCTCCTAATGAGGGAATTTGTAAGTCTTGGAGCTAGTTTAAACAGGAATATATATGTGACACCCAGATATTGTACCGATGCCGGCATATGACATGGATAAAAACAAAATGTATACAAGATTCTATTTTCTAAAAGATGGCCTATTGCATCACTTCTCTGCTTCCTGTTCTGTTCATATTCATCACTAAATGTCTGTGTTTGGTGAAGAATTGAAATATGCTTTGTATATAAAGGTATGTAAAATATATATACATACAGACATGGAAAGTGTGAACTATTTCTGCAGTGGTTGCACTAGAATTGTTAAAATAAAACCATCTTTTCTTTCCTTTGTGAGTTCATTGGCTTCTGTTTTCATGGGACTATGCAGAATATTTGTGGCTCACCACAAGGTTTTCTTTAAAGTAGCCTGAGGTGTCTGTTGTTCTAATAATAGGCATAGTGGTATTTTAAGATTCATTGACTTTATGACATTTGACAGAGTGGCTTATCTAGTAGCTGTAGTAAGTGAGGGCAACTGAAGCATATTCCATCTTTCACAAGTTTCCATCAAAGATGATCTTGGAATTTCTGCTAAGGGAGAGGTGAAAAAGACAAGAAAAGCTCTCCATATAATTAAGAAGGAAATCAAAGAGGAGCTAACACAGTTACTTTGCTATATTTCTTACCTTTGGTCTTTGGCTAGGGTTAATAATTATATTTCTCCAAAATATGTAAGCCTTAGCTAGAAAATATGTCTTGTATTAAACAAAAAACTGAAATAAATGATATTTCTGTCCCTGAAAACGCTCCAGTATATGTATGGTAGAGTTTAATCAAGCATCCTGACTTAGGTTAATGCAAATATTTGGGTGACTGTTAGGTAACCTCAACTTAACATAAAAGCTCAGCATAACTTTATACTGCATGATAACTCAAAATGAACACTTCCCACCTCTCAAATATTTTGATATATCATTTAATAGTAACTAATTTTCCATCTGAATGAGAGTCAAACTCACCATCTTGCCATATAGAACAACTAAAAGGAGTAATTCACCTTTAAAATTATAGACTAAAATCCCAACTTCACAGAGACTTTGTACTTAGATTACTTATCTAAGACCTAGTATTGTAATATATTCTCTTCTCAGCTACAATATTGTGATCTATTTTTAGTGGTTTTTTTCTACAAAAAACACTCTCAAATTGAAATTTGCAAAATTTTATTTGCTTTTCTATCTGCCTCTGCGGGTAACATTCATACAATTTAAATGTGTCCATAGTAGACCAAAACTGTCAGACTTTGAAAAAAGAAGGTACCTAGTCCTCTACTTAAAATTGTGCCTGCACTGAAACCTGAAGTCAAGTTTCTTTCAATTCTTTTTTTGACTTAACAATTCCTAAAAACTAGATTCAAAGGAGGTCTTGGAAAAAGAAGAAAGCCAACCAAACATTCCAATAACATGTGATGAAGAATTGAGGGAAAAATCCAATGTGCACTAGAATAAGTATGCACTAGGTGCACACTAGAATAAAGAGTACAATGAGTTTTTGAAGTGTCTAAAGTTAGTTGCTTTCTATTCCCAAAACACCAAATGTTTAACCAATTCCATGTTGCAAGTCTTCCTACGTGTTGCTATACATTTGAGATAAAATCAGCTTTCCCAAGTACACTCTAAAAATGGCACCAAGGAATGCTTATAGTTTTACAACTGGCAATTTACAGCCATTTCAAAAATAAAATTTTAGTGATTAAGGATTTATTTTGTTTCCATCTACTGCTAACTGTCTAATGAAATACAAGGTGCTTCATTCCATTTTCTCCTGGTAGAGATGAATGGTGTGGACCATTAATCAGAATACAAAGATAAGAATGAATCTGTAATGAAGGGAACCTGTTGGTTTTGTTAAATGTACGTTTATGACTGCAGTTTTCAGGGATAATATTTTTCATATACAATTAGGAAAAGAGGTGGTGGCCAGATATACAGGCTGTGCAAAACAGCATGAGATGCTAGAGGAGACAAAGCCGTATGGCTAACTAGACTGTCTTGAGCAGTTGAAGAACTTTCTTAGTCTGAAATTGAGCCAAACCAAATTTTGCAGTTCCTCAACAAACTCTGCACGTCTTATTACTGAAGCTGACATTTCAGTCTGGTTCAGATAATGTAAAAAGATCATGCAATGCAGCAGATACCTGGAATTGCAAAGTCAGAAAAGTAGTCAAAATGGCCCTAAATATGTAAATCTTAATTTTAATTATTCAAAAAAATTTGATACATGTCCCACTGAATACACCAGTTAATGCCACTTCAGACAGTCCTTATACAAGTTCCTGTAATGTTGTCTACCTGTAAAAGCAATGTGAAAAACCTAGATATTTACAAAACATTTAGAAAATCTGCAGTTCTCTATTCATGCAAAAGTTTTAAAAAAATACCAATTTTCCATTAAACCATGTACAATTACAAATTCAATGATATTTAGATATCTACCTAGATTCTTGCCTTTGGGGTTATCATTGAAATACAGACATTTGCCTATAGAGTCAATTGATACCATGAAATGTTATGTGGTAAATGTAATGAGAAATCAAGATGGAGCAGGAGCGCAGAATCAGCACTATGTTCATAGCTCCTCAGCACATATTAAAAATCCTGTCGTATGGGTGAAGTCATTTCAGATCAGCCTTTTCTCAGAGTTTGCTTACATTCTTCACATTAATTTTAGTAAGGTACCTGGCTGATAAAATTAGAGGCCGGCAAATTTTACTGGTGTGAGGGAGAGATGGAAGCAGCTGCATTTTGCAGAGGAACATGAGGAGTCCGGAAAGCTGGACAGCAGTAAAAAGAACAAAAAGAGTGGGAGAGGAGAATAGTCTAGACAGTGCCAAGGCAGAATAGGAAAGCCTATTTGACAGAGAAAACTTCCCAGTTACATAGGAATATGCTTATTTTATGGAACAGGGAAAGGTGATTGGGAAATATTGATTTAGATGCCCTGTGCATATCCCTTGGCTGGTCAGAGACTTAGAACTTCTGCAAAAGGTTATTTTGCCTCTGATTAAAATCTGAACAATGAGTTCGAGAGTCCGTGGAGGGGCTGAACTCCGATTTTCAGTGTTGAAGTTGTCAAAAACTGTACAGTGCAGAGTGATAGAAATTCCTTCATAGTACTAGGTTTCATACACCTGTATTTATTAGCTGTATACAGTATAGCTTTATATAATGTATACAGTTTAGCTTTTTTCCATCTTTGTATGTGTGTTTCAAACGAAAAGAGGACCACCAGAAGGAAATAAATTCCTGGAGAGGGTGACCACTTGAGAGAAGATACCAAAAATATTCTATAAATCCAATGTAATGTAATAGTTTAAAATGCTTTCCTTGCAACACATGCAATTTTGTTTGGTTAGGAAAAAAGATTGCACACTCATTCAGAAAATGTCCTTTCTTTTGACAAGAATGTATTTTAAAAAATTCTAAACTACTTTTGAATTTTATACGCGGTAATATCCGTATTAATTCTACCTTGACAATACTTGTCTTATATTAACTAATTTTTTTGCTCCTTTGTCAATATTTTCCTAGATCTCACTTTGCATTTGAAAATAATATAGAATCATGGATCCATTAAGATTGGAAAAGATCTCAAAGATCCTTGAGTATGACCATTAACATAAAACTGACACATCTACCACTAAATCGTGTCCGTAAGCATTGCATTTGCGCATTTTCTGAACACTTTCAGGGATGGTGATCCCAGAACTTGCCACACATGCCACCATTTCAGTGAAGAATTTTTTCCTAATATCTAATCTAAATCTCCACTGGTGCAGCTTGAGGCCTAATGCTTGTTACTGGGAGAAGAGACTGACCCCCACCTTGATAAAACATTCTTTCAGGCAGCTGTAGGGAGCAATAAGGTCCTCTCTCAACCTCCTTTTCTGCAGGTAGAACAATCCCAGCTCCCTGAAATCCATGAGGCATTAAAACTTTTTTTTAGGTAATATTTTATCTTCATTTTTATATAGTTTTCACCTAAGGGCTTATTGTTTGATTGTCACTTCAGTAATTCAGTGTCATTTATAGAACTGTGTTACTTTAAGTACCACTTTTCTCCAAGGAAACTGTAATCCTGATCAGGCTTGACAGATAATTTGGGGTCAAGAATTTATCTTTTGGAATTTTAAAAAATAATATTAAAAAATTCTGTCTATAAGTTTAATTTGAAACTTAGAAAATCATGTTGGAGTCTTATGGTGAATAGCTGAATTCTACTGTTTAGACTGGAACAAATTCTTCTTTTCATTGACTTCCAGGCCCAGGAGAAAGAAAATATATTGACCCATAATGTAACACAGTCTTTGAAGTACACAAACTTATTTTCATATAAAAAGCTGCCAAAAACCCAACAGTAGTAGAATGGAAATTGGTGCAGAATTTAACTCATATTCACCAATTACCTGGTCATCTCCAAGGGACTGAATCAGGAAAACAAAATCAGGCCTAGTTTCAATCTTGATCCTTGCTGTAGGTATGATCAAGTGATGGAATGAAACTGGAAACTTCAACATGGCGCATGAGTTCTGTAGCTGAAAAAATTAAGAGGAGCAATATATAAGCAAGTACACCAAGAAAAAATCAAACAAAACAAATCTCTTTAAAACCCTTACAAATTAATTATTTCTTTTTAAACTTAAATGTCATGTTTTTCCTTAAATATTGATTATTTGAGAATTTCAGCTTTCTTCAGAAACAAGAAACAAATTCAGTTTCCCTCATGATTACAGAGAAATATTGAAGATATGCAATCGTAAAGGCCCAAAGACCAGAGGGCAGATGAGCTAATCTATGAAAAATGCTCTCTCTCCATATAAACTTTGTTTTATAATCTTAAATTATCACAATGAAAACAATACTATGCTCAAACTCAATACCTTCTTTTCATCTGCCATGTCACTTTGGCTTAGGAGACAGGCTGATTAGTATTAAAGATGTGAAGTGTGTTGCTTTGGAACTGCGACCAACTGACAAGATTGATGAGCAGGTGGACTTCTGTGGTGCTATCCCCTGCCTAGCTTCTTTTGAAAATGGTTGCAATAAGGGATCTCACCAGAACTGAAAGTGAAAAATTGAAACAAGTCTCTACTCAAAAAAATTTCCAGTAGCACATTATGTCTTGCAAGCCATGACCCAAGTAGATGAATTTGAAAATTAAATGCTCCAAGTTAAGATTGTTCCACTTTCATCATTATACAGGTGACCTAATATCTAAAAGTGGGCATTCCTGAAAGCCAAACTTGGCACACGGAGACTTTGTCAAGTGCTAGGTGTATTACTCCTTTAAAATATTGACTGTATCCAGTGTTTGTACGGTGAGTGTTGAACATGAAGAAATGCCTCTCACAATTTGTTTTGGAACAATCGAATCCCTGTTGCACAAACTCAAAATAATAGTTGGTTGAAATAGCTTCCAACAAAGCTCTAAATATATTTTTAATTAAGCCCAGGGCTACTCACTAGAACACTGTGTTTTCTCTTTAAACTTTTTACTCTGCCAGTGCCTTTCTCCAGTGGCCAGTTTACAAACATATCCCAGCAAACTGAAGCCTATATTCAAAGAAAAGGATCTCACAGTAAAAGTTTTTGAGTGTTAGGAGAGGAAACTGCCTAGAAATGATGGGTAAGTCATGAAATTTAAAATCTGATATTTTTCTTTCTGTCACATATTTGTTCTGTTTTGGTAGGTTCGGTGTTTTCATTATCTACTGTTTAGAGTATGAAATAAAAGAAATATTCAAGAAATCACCATGATCTCTTAAGTTAATCATGATCACCATGTTCTTAAGTGAATAGAGCAATGCCCAAAACCTAGAATAATCCTCTAATTTAGTTACAAAACCTGTTAGAGCATTTGTACCTTTGTAGTTGACATCTGGTAACAATATGTACCATTCCAGAATTCATGAATTGAATGCATTTTCAAGTGTTCCTGCTTTGTTAGCTGAAGCACAGCTGACAAATGTCCTGAATTCCAGGACATTGAAGCCTCCCGAAACAGATTGCAGTGAAACAATATGTATGGAATAATTGAGAAGTATCCATGTGACAAGACCAAGGGCTATACCGTTTTTGTAATTACCCAGTTGATTCTTCTTCCCTAATAGTGGAGGAAAATAGCTAATTATGGAAAAGTATTTGAGAAATCCTGCCATCTGACATTTGTGACTAATTGTAGAAATCTCTGAAATATATATTTTGAAATGTTAAAGACGACAATGCTGTCATACATGGCTCTTCAATGTCATGCTGTTAATGTACTTGAAAAAGTGTCAGGATTCCAAAAGGCATGCAGGCTTTCCCTGACCCTTAAATTCTTACAAAGACTGTTGTTATCTTTTTTGTGAATCTATTTTTAAACAAGTGTTTCACAATTTATCTTGGGGAATTTGTCAGCAAAAATGCATCATAGTAAGAATCAAATACCTAAGGCTGTCCTTTACATCTTTTATCAATTTTCTATTCTACCTGAGGAGTTTCTTATGAAGTTAAGCTCATTAAATAAGGAAATCTAAATGACTGAGTCCTCCTGCTAAATAAAAAAGATGGTGAAGATAGGCTGGCTCCATATGATTTGGAGCAGGGTCTCCCACATCACAGGATGGAATTTTAACCACTGTGTTTAGAGAGAGGCATTTGTTGCTGTTCAGCTCTTTGTGGAAAGCACAGAGCTTTGAATCTGTATCCAGACAATGTCATCACCTGCAGCTAGGGGCACTTGCCTACATTATGAAGTCCAGATCCATTTACTTTTTCTATTTTAGAGAGGCACAATAATCTTGAGCTTTCAACATCGCATAAATTTCTCAGCCTTTGCATGTTTCTTTCTAATCAGAAATTCAATCTGAGAAACATTTTTATACAGAAAACAGTTTTTACATCTTTCTGATGGAATAGAAAGGGTTAATAGCAACACTGCTATTAGCAGTGATTAATGCTAAAAGCATTAATCCTTCTAAATTTTGCTTTCTAAAGCAAAAAATTTTCCTGCTTTCTTTTTACTAGCATTCTAAAAAATGCTAGTAAAAGCATAAATACTTGTAAAAATATTTGCATATCAATACTTCTATTCTGCATTTTAATATTTTTAGTCACTTTGTAAGCTATATGTTTTCATTTACTTCTTTAATGATAATTTAAACTAATTTTCTAGTAATTTTAACATTTGCTATTGGATAAGTGCTAATTCCGCATCAGTCATTGCTACTTCTTCAAAATGTTAAAAGACCATTACATTTTGCCATTTTCAAAGTCAGTGATTACTTTACTCTGCTTGAAAGTAAAGCATGATAACATTTCTGGTAGTACCACTTCATCATTCACATATGACAACTTTTCTTTTACAGCTGAACATGATTTACCAAATTGTCTGTTTTATGTGCCTTCTAACACTACTTGGCCAAGATACATAGCAACAGTTTAATTTTGGAATTTGTCAACTAACAATATTTTTAAACATACACAAGACCTGCTCTAAGCTAATTGTTTTACGCTGGTTTGCCTTTATTCTAAACTTAGAGAAACAAACGACATTTCTAAGCTTGGCTTTGATACTGAGAAATGCTCAGTGCTTCTTGGTAGGAGAGAACAGAACACAATTGATCTATTAGCAGAGGTCAAAAGAGGTGGATGCAGCTCTCTGAAGTTCATTAACACAATTGCTAGGGTATGAAACATGTTGAGCTCACAACCTTTTTTATTCACTGATTATTTTTAAATATCAATTAACATGAACAACAAGAAATTCTTTGCAGACTACACAGGCAGAAAATTTAACATAAGCCTCATGGAGCCATAAAGTTTTACAAGAAAATCAAGTTTCAAAACCGGAAGGCCGTGTTGGAAGCCTGTAAAAAATGCTTGAGTAGGAGTTAGAAAATTAAGATTAAATCTATACATAGTGAAAAGTGTAGCAAAATAATTTATCTAAAATAGGCACACTGGATATTTGCATGAATTGTCTCTGGGATGTGCAGTTTTCTTACCTATTCAAACAGCGGAACACTAGAAGTTGCTGCATCAGACTTTGAAAAGAACATACTTGTATTATCCCGGGGTGCTTAAGCAGTCACTTTAAGAGATTATAAATTGATTTCAACTTCAACAAAAAATACGCTTGTCAGAAAAGTTAAACCTTTTTACTCTGGTTAGCCTCTTTCAACAACTGCCTGATCATTGAATTACTCAACACGTTTACCAGATTTTTTTTTTTTTTCTTAGGCTACCAAAAACATTCTGTATGGTCTTCTTAAGAAAGCAAAGCTCTGTTATATCAAGCACAGGTTAACATCCAAGGCCACAAGAAGTTTCTTTCTCATATTTTCTCAAAGAAATCTTCTCCTTTTAGGGTGCAGATAATGCATTTCAAAGAACTCAAGAAAAACTTCTGAAATACCAGTTTTGAAACTTTGGTAGCACTAACATGTCTGTTCCAAAGTCATACTTTTTCTTCAGGAGAGTCACTCTTTGCACTGTTTTTGTGATTGATCCCTTACAAGCTCTATTTTTACAGTCCTCTTCTCAAAGAATTTTATTTTGGTGTTTTCAGTCCTTCCTTCACTTATTTCCTGCTCAGTTATAAGACCAGTCTCTCTCAACTCAGGATACAGTTGCAGTCCAGGGGTGGTACTGCCTTAGTGTGGAACTTGTGGCTGGAATACCCTGCAGTAATGCCCTCTTTTTTGGGTTATATTTCCTGTTCAGAGAACAAATACTTTGTTATATTAACTAGGAAATATTTGATTTGCAGGGTTCCCTCGAGTTTGTTGAACGGAGTGTAAGAAGGATGAGATTTCCTGGTTCATGGGAGTATTGTGATCTTGCAATTTGCATTAGATCAAGCATCAATTTCTAGAATCAAATAGTTGAAAATAAAACCAAGGATGGGTTATTACATTTAAATTTGACTGGCTGTAGCTTTGAAAGTTGGTGCTTGCTCTTTACAAAAAGCTGAAAATGACACAGTCTTTCGAATTCCTACCGCTGTGCACAGGGATATCAGCTGTAGATCAAGGCTGCATATTTCCAAGTTGTGAGTGAGCCATCAAAGAAACTGTCTGCTAAATACTTGCTTTTGCATACCATTACTAAAATTATGCACATATTCTGTGAAACATTCTTCAGTTGACAGTATTCTGTTTTATGATACCCATGAGTCTGCTCCTTTTTTTAGACTATGTCCTGATAACAAACACCTTGTATAAGGATCTAATTTCATTTTAGAATGAAATGAGTGGGTGTTGTAAAGTTTTGTCAGAGCCAACACATCCAGCTCATGTTTTAGAGATTTCTGCTTGGGCTGCTTTGGGCGGCCACAGCATGTGACTATTCTTTGGCACTGTATAATAAGACTCACTAACAATACTTGAATTTGTACTTTTGCTTCCATTTTGTAAAATTAAAGCTCTTGTATTGGTTAATTACATTACATCCACTGTCATTTAAAAATAAATGAATGGTTGAATAAAGAGTCTAAACATAGAAAAGCTGAAAATGTTAAGCAAATACTACCTAAAGACTCAAAAGCAGAAGGCACATGAAAATCAAAAAAAATATTTACGGATCTTATTAAAAAAAGCAGGCTGTGGTTTTTTTAGCCTCCCCCCTGCC